>JAKOGI010003087.1:0-37500 GCA_029747015.1 Carnegiea gigantea | reverse complement strand
TATTTATTCATTCTATTGAGGTAAGTTGGCGCTCTCTCTCTCTCTCTCTCTCTCTCTCTATACATACATACATATATATATATATATATATATATATATATATATAAAGTTTTGCTTGCTAAATATGTAGTATAACTCACCAGAAGTTATAATGCAACTCACTAAGATAATGACATGCCTCAAAATATGAATAAGAATGTATAATTGTGTATTATATTATTTACTTGCTCATTTTGATTAGGAATAGTTAGTATGTTCATTGAATCATATCGATCACGAATATATTTTATAACTCACTAAATATATATCACAGTTCACTAAATAAGGATCTTAGCTCACTAAAAGGAACAATAAGGGCGTAAATGATTGAAACTTTTCAAATATATCATTCTTATACATATAAAGAATCTTATATTTGAGTTAATCAAAAGAAATATCATAACACATTAGAATATAAATATAAAGTATTGCTCACTAAAAATATATTATAGCTCACCAGAAGTACAATGCAGCTCACTAAAAAAAATCACACATGAAAATATGAATAAAAATGTGTATGTACTCACTACAATTGTATACTATATTGTTTACTTGCTCATTTTGATTATGAATAGTTAGTATTACTCATTGAATCATATTGATCACAAATATATTTTATAACTCACTAAATATATATCACAGCTCACTAAATAAATATCATAACTCACTAAAAGAAATAGTAAGTATAATGCCCTGACCCCTCTCGGTCGCAGGTCTTACCAATAACGGCTTCAAGGAATGTCGACTGGCCCCACAATTACCAGAAGCCTTTTCGGCGTGCTTCGTCCTCGCTTACACGCTGCCTGGGAAACTTCCCAGGAGGTCACTCATCCCAAGATTGCTTCCCAGCAAGCACGCTTAACTGTAAAGTTCTTAAAAGTTGGCTTTCCGAAAAGAAAGGTGCACCTTTGGTGATATAAGTAGTCACTTCGATCCTTTTAAGCCACACTCGGGTGTTATAGTAAGAGTATAAGTGATTGAAACTTTTCAAGTATATCATTCTTGTATATATTAATAATCTTATATTTGAGTTAATCAAAAGATATATCATAACACATTAGAAGATGAATATGCAAATATTGCTCACTAAACATACAATATAGCTCACCAAAAGTCACAATGTAGCTCACTAAAAAAACCGTACATTAAATATGAAGAAGAATGTGTATGTGCTCACCTAAATTGTGTTTTATATGTTTGCTCACTCTTTTTTATTATGAATAATTAATACTAATCACCAAATCATATGGATCACCAAATGTATTTCATAACTCACTAAAGAACTATTACAACTCACTAAATAAGTATTATAGCTCACTAAAAAGAGATTAATATAGATAACTAAATTATAATTTACTGAGCTTCATATGCACAATATCATTTTTTTTGTATAATAGCACATTTCAATAAGTTATATAGTATTTTTACCAAGCGAAACTCGGGCATATGAAATACGTTGATTTGGATATTTTTGCTCATTAAAATTATCTATTAGCTCACTAAAAATGGGTCTAAGTTCACTAAAATATTTTAGTAAGTTGTACAGTATTTTTAGTGAGCGAAACTAGATGTGTATTTGCATATTTTAGTGAGTTATATACTATTTTTAGTGAGTCGAAATTCAATTGTACAACTCCTTCTATACAATCAGTTATATGATATAACAACTATTCTATGTATAATGAAGCCATACGTTTTGAAGCACATAATACTTTGTGCTTACATATGATGAGTCTATTACTAGGCTAGTGAACGTCAATCTTAAAATTCAATACTTGACTGATTTTGAGCAAAGCAAGATATAATAAGTTACACTCAGGTAAAAATTTAGTTTATAAATATACCTAAAAAGAAATTATGCCTTAAGCTTGAATTTTACATATTATTTGTGTTAATCAATACTAGATTCTTCCATATTTAAAGTCACACAATTAAATTTAATAAAATTCTACCATCACCAAATCACCTATCTTTTTGCTTTTCCTTTTTTGGGTGCCAACCAAAAAGATATATACCTAGGGCTGCTTATGTTAGATTTCAATAAATAAATCACCTTTGAGGAGAGTTACCCCAACAAAAAAACAAATCCCATCAATATTGTGTCTCCAAATTTTCAACGTGTAAAAATATTATCAAATTCGGGAAGAGAAAGGAAAAGAAAAAGGAAACCTCCCTTAAAAACACTTATTTTTAAGAATAACTAGTGTTAAATCCATTCTTCACATGGGCATTTATACTCTTCTGATTTTCTTCGTTAAACGGGAAAAAAAACCTAAAGATCAAGTACAAATTTTTTTAGCACTTTAGGAGTACAACATATTTGACGAAACAAACAATTGCATGCCAACTCCTTATAACATAGAGTTAAAAATTAATATTAAAGAACAAACATTTCAATAGTCTAAGTTGACATTAATTAATAATAAGCAACCATTTCATTCAAAAAGCATTTCTATCAAGTAAAATAATTAAATTATTTTACAAATAATATGCTAACTAAAATATAATAGTTAATACATAATAAATTTAATAATAAATTTTTAATTGTGAAAAGTTAAATAGTTAAAATTTTCGACAATGCCTCTTATTTAATTGGATCTACAAAACTGCAATTGTAATTGCATAGAAAAAAGACTATTCATTATTATTAAGATAATTAATTTAATTTATTATACATTAAAAATAACTGCTACTGTTACCTATGTATAATGTGTCTATTAAATAGTGTAAAAGAATAATCTAGTCATGCTACGAGTTTTAAACCACCACTTGCAATCAATGTTTCAATAACTTTTCAAAAAGATTTATTTTAGTCTTTATGCTGTTTTGTTTTCAAATTATATTATTTCATTAAAAAATGAATTAATTATAAGTTTGTATTAATCAATCATAAGACACTTGCCGAAAGCATATTATTTCACTCATTTTTAGATATAGTTATATAGATCTCTCCAATTTCAATCCTAATATGTTTCTTCTACCCATCCATGAGAGCCATCCCGTTCCTTGTTGAACTATAATTTCCAGTACTTTTCCTCCCCAATTCCTAGACACCTCCTTCCTTGCTCAATTTAAAAGAATACCCTTTCCCCACCAGTTACTCACCGTTTTCTTACAATTTTCACCTATTTTTCCATCAATGGAGAAAGAACAAACTCTCAATTCCAAATACCCACAAGAGCTGAGAGAAATTGGTGAGGCGACTCTTCTTCTTTCGTGGCTCAAGGAGGCAGAGCTCCACTTAGAAACTCAAACAGAACTCAATAATGGGATAAGAGCCACTCGTTTAGGAGAAGCACCAAAAACTGAGTATGAAGATGATCACGGGAAACTCAAGAAGAAAAAGCACAAACTTGATTCTTTTGTGAGTAATAATCGAAACCCACCTCAGAAAAGAGTTCAATTTGGCCATGACCATAGAAATCAACCGATTCCAGAGCACCCAATGATGCATAAGATGCCGAGAATAATAGGGGAATGCAGTGGAGAATTGAACAAAACTCTCACTGCAAGTGATGTAAGCACTTCTCAGCAAGGGTTACAATTGAGCAAGAATGCAGCTCATGGCACTTTTGATCCTGTGTTGTTGCCGGATGACAGAGAAAAATTGAAGGGCACTAAAGGGATTGAAGTGATTGTTTATGGGAGCAATTGTAAAGCATACGTGATGTATTTTAGGTATTGGGTGGTTGACAAATCCCCTGTTTTGACAAAGGGATGGAAGATCTTCTGCATTGAAGAGGAATTGAAGGTTGACGACACTGTTGGACTGTGGATGTTTCGTAATACTTTGATTGGTAAGTTGTGCATTCTTTGCTCTACAAATAGGCGTCATTTGGGTTCTGGATTTGAACGTAGAGAAACAAGTCAACAAAGGGTTTAAAGACACTAGCAATGAAGCCAAAAGAAACCACAAGTACTCAACTAGTACTTTCTTTTCTGAAGTTAAAGAAGCCGTTGTTTAGCTCATTGGTCACCAAAAAAAAAAAAGAAAAAAGAAAAGAATAGAAACAAAAGCAAAAACAAAAGAAAACCGTGAAAACTAGGGGCATGGGGAATCTGGGATTTTTCTTATTGTACGGGTTGAGAGCACAAATATTTAGGATTTATAAATAAATAAATTTTGTTTTGTCAGAAGCAATGAATAATTTTTGTTTTTTCATATATATATATATATATATATATATATATATGTTGGCAATACTAATTGTACCATGTATATTATATGGAGAAAGAGAAAAATAAGACCTGCACAAATGAGGACAAAATGTATCTTTTTTCCTCACAAAAAAAGGCAGTATAGCAATATAAAGGTGATGTTTCATATCAAATTCGTGTTTTGATCCTTGGGTTTTATCAATATGCTAGCTCACATGTTCATGAATATGAAAGTGGAAAAACATCATTTGTCTAGTCTCATATCATCGTCAAAGTTTACTTTGTTTAAAACTTTAACATTGGTTGAAAAATCATTTCAACAACTTCAATGCATTTAATACTTGTTTTTGCATATTTCTAGACTTGACTGCTAATATGAAACGGAGGGAGTAAGCAACAAATTGAAAAGATTACAAAAAGTTTGAAAATGGCAAAGAAATCCACTAAAAAACTGAGAACCCCTTGATTCAGTGCACGGAGATGGTAGCATTCATCTTACACATAAGGCGGTGAAGTATGCGGTTCGTAACTTGGAATATAAGGAGTGTTGGTTGTTTCTAGAAAAATATTTCCATCAAAACCTTGAGCCGGAAACTCACTACACATAATTGATCTTGTAGAAATCAAACATGAAAGATGGACTCTAATGAGATATATAGAAGCATTGGGGATCACAACATATTCAGTGCTTAGATATGGTAGTAGTGGCCGAAAAGAAAAGAGAAGAATAATGCAACTATGAAAAGGTTAGCCCCCTGGAGTAAAGGCAGCTTTAGACGTCAATAGTGTGACACATTTTATGATTTTAACTTGTAAGATAAGGATAGAGTTGTGGCTATAAAAGGTTGGCTTCGAGGACGTAATTTAAGATGATTAATTGGAGAAAATTTGGGACATTTGCATGGTAATGACCACAGCTTGGTTGTAGATGAAGGTATGACTAGATAATCCATTTCCACTGATTCATTCCATTTTATAGGTTGCCCTCTTGCAAAGATTCATTCCATTTTATCATTGGAGATTCATGTTTAATAAATCTAGGTTCTAATTATGCTTAAAATGCTAATCTGTGTGATAATAGAACATGAATCTATGTTAATATGCTAATGTTTTTCTACCAAAACTTATATGCCTTATGATGCTATTCAAGATAAAGCTATTCTATGTGATGATCCAACATGATGTTATATGCATAAAGATGATTACCTACTAAAATAAAATGCATGTATATGGAATGCCCTTCACCGAGACCACCACTCGCCCCGAACAACTCACAGATTTGGATCTTAGACTTTCGAATCAACACTCCTCAACTTAGATCTGGACTCTTTATACCCTCAAAACCCCAAAACACTTGATGAATATGACCTCCGACCCTCTCCTGCCTAGTCTAGACCACAACCCATCGACTTTTAGAGCCTAGCCACCCCACAGACCCAAAACAAACACACACAAAAAAAAAAAGGGTAAAGAGACATACCTGAAACCCATCAATGCCACAGGAGGGATGGCGTATATTAGTCGCACTCTGCCGACGAAAACGACCTTGGTCGTTTGCTTCCTCCTAAACCTCATTATAGCCGCCAGTCTGCGTATTCCTACTCAAAACCATGCAAACTAAATCAACGTGATCGCGCATGTGCTTTACGCACCGCTGCCCTAATGAGCGCATTGCACAAGTGGACGTCGTTGGTCAACTCATCGACGGTCGGTCTAGTCAATAGCATGGTGTTTTAGCTGGATTGGCAAGTGGATGAAGCTGTGGGCTTTGTTTAGGTGGCAGTGGGGGTTGTAGGATCATTACTTGGGTTGGTTTAGTGGCGGTTTTACTAAGCAGGCTAGCCACTGTGCCTAGTGTCTGTGGTGACATCGAAGCTCAGTGGGTTCAAGAGGCGTGGCCATGTGAAGAGACTAGGGACAAGATGACCTCGGTGACAGACCGATAGGTCACAAAGAGGGAGAGAGAAATTAGGAGTTTAGAGAGAGAGAGTGTGTGTGTCTCGAGGGTCAGTGAAGAGAGAGAGACTGGGGACTTCAATAATGAGTTAGGGGGGCTCTCTAGTTTTGTTAGGGTTTTATTCAAAGTTTTTTTATTTTTTATTTTATGATTCGGGTTTTTTGTTTTACTTTAAAAATAGTTATCAAGATTATTAGTCATGGCATGTAAATAATTCTTAAGTTGAATTATGACTTTGATTACATCTACAAGGTCATATGATCTTGACTGTATACAAGTTGATATGTTGCATGTAATTACTTCATTAGTTGAATTAAAATTTCAAATTAGTGTTAATTCAAAATGCATGAACTCATTATAAAAAAATTAATATGCTTAATGTCATATATTACATGCTAATTAGTTATGTAAATTCATTTCATATATGCAACAACTTGAAATTATAATAAGCTCATGCCAAGTGGATTGTAGTTTATATGAATCTGTTTCATATTTCAAGCGATATTATATAAAAATGTTTTAATTGAAATTTTTATTTCATGTTATTACTTGAATAAGTTTCATATTATGCTATGTTGTATTTTATATTGATATTATATGAATTCGTTTCAAGTAATTTAAAATATAAAATGTTATTTGAATGAGCTTCATGCCATTATTGGATACATATGGTATGTGATTATTTCATGAATCCGTTTCATAAATTTTAAGTTCGAAATGTTATATGAATATGTTCTATTAATAATTTACGAGCAATATTTCAATTCATGCATTGTAATTAGACCTGATCAAAAGGAGGGTTGGGTCGGATTGAGGGTTGGGTCATGAGGGTCGGCAGGTAGGATTTTCCCAACACTGACCCTACCCGACCCTCATGCGGGCCAGCATATTCCTGACCCTGACCCTGTGGGCACCCTCGGGTCATCGGGTCAAACCCAACCCTCAAACCCCCCGATATAGAAAGTAAGATTTTTCACTAAGTTTTCTGTTTATTATAAAGATCAACACTAGACATTTTACAAAATAAAAAGTCAAATAATAATATAATGCTCCAAGGAAGCATATCACAACTAAAAACACTTTAATGCATAAGTTAGTCATTAAATCAATAGACCGATTAGTTCACCAAAATGACTGCTCAGTCTACTCCAAACATTAGAGAGAACGTTAGAAGCTTACAAACCAGTGAGATTTGGTGAGGTAAATGGGGGGAAGATACTAAGCAGAGATGGGAAAGTGAAAGCGAAAAAGTTTTGAACAAATGAAACAGAAAATATCTTATTTTTATTTTAATTTTAAACTTTTTTAAAAAAAGTGAGGGCCAGTGGGTCAAAACCTTTACCCAAGCCTGATCCTCATGATAGTCGGGTACCCTCAATTTGAGGGTCGTGGTAGGTCGGAGACAAAAAAGGCTGACCCTGACCCTCATTTTTGAGGGTCGGGTCGGGTCGGGTTGGGCGGGTCGCTGACCCGTTGATCAGGTCTAATTGTAATATATTGAGAAGTTTTAATTGACTTCATGTCATTTTATTTACATTCATAATTTTAGATGGATGTGCTCTATACAATTACATGTGATTAGTGTTTGAATATATTCATGTTACAAGTTATGTTATATGAATATGTTTTATATAATATTTTGTCACGTGAATATGTTTCATATCAATCATTAATTAGTGATGTTATATAAATATGTTTTATATGTGTACAAATTACATGAGTTGTTGTGAATTTGTAATTGCTTTGACACTTTTCCCTTACCCAAATTAATGAATATGAATTTGTTTGATGTTTCCTGCTAATGTAGCAATTTTTTATGATATCGTTCCAAGAAATATAAACTCATAAAATTATGAATGTGTTTTATAATTTACGAGTGATATTTGAATATGTTTCATGATTATGATATAAATGCATTTTATATAATACTATATGGGCTTTAGCGAACTTCTTTTGTAACATGCTATAATTCAATTATATTTCTCAATACCATTTCATTTTATTATATAAATACGTTTTATATAACAATATGAATTTTTCTAGTTGTTTTGTCATTAAATATAATTTTAAATGACATATTTATAGTTACATAAACTCGTTTTATGTAATTATATAACTTTGTCTAAATTTGTTTTACATGATTAAGTTCAACATCTTTGTGATATTTCTAAATGCATTAATTAGTTTAACAATTATGCCATAAAGTTTTTTTAATGGAAAATGTTAAAATTAGATTATAGAAATTTCTAATTCATGTTTATACGCGCTAATTATGAGTTTAGCGAAATTTTTGATCATGCGACATGAAGGATGGAGTTTTTGATAATTTAATCATTTGAAAATATGCCTAATGTCCATCTTTTAAATATATACTTCTAGATATGGCAATTAAAATATGGTTGGTGATTTGCTTACAAATAAAAAGATTGACAGCACTAATTATAAGTGCATGACACATAATGTGAGAAGATTTATTTCTTCTGAATAAGCGTGAAGTGTTGATGACTTCTAGGTCTCCTAGAATGGCAAAGATGGTATTGCTAGTGAGCAGTATCAAGAGAACCTAAGGGTATACCAAAAATGGGGTAAGATGTATTGATCAACATGCTATACTATGTTGTATTGCATGCATGACAATCTGGTGGGGGAACTTGAAAGTTATTCCACTGGTAAGTGCATATGGGATTAGTTTAACATCATGTTCGATCAGATTCATTTCCCCCTGAATCTCCAAACCTAAGGATGGTATTGCCAGAAGAAAAAGGGCCAAGGGCAATATAAAGAAGAAAATAGCATATATGAAGTGTTATAAACTATGGAAATAAGGAACCCTGCACTCAGGATTGTCTTAAGCCAGCTAAGGTAGCTTATCTCACAGGTACCCTTGAACATTATGTGTGCTCACAGTTACTCTTGATGCCAACCATGATTCCTAGTGAATTGTGGACAAGGGAACAACCAAGCATGTAGTTTAGGGCCGAGTCAATTTTATGAACTTTCATTGCTACCCGGTGGGTTCACAGGCTATCGTTTTAGTAAATGACACTGAAGAAAATGTCTTTAAAATAGGGGCACATTATCTTAAACTCCATGAAGAGAATGCATTGCTTGTTTGGAGTGCTCTCTATGCACATGGGGTATGACGTTCCCTTGTGTATTTACTTCTAAGATTAGTTTTCTCTTCCGATTTTCGTTTATTGTATACAATGATTTGGCCATGCAACATTGAAAAGTGTTTTCGATGTTTTGGAGAAATGAAACATCTTCCATCTTTGCCTTATTTTCAACTTTGTTTTTAGGCATGCTTGAGTTCTTGATCATTATGGCCAAGATAGAGTGAACAAGCTAGCTAAAGGTGGTCTTTTAAGACCGACTCGCTAGGGTTAAGTTATCCGTATGAGTCAAGTTTAGCCAGCGAAACAACTATAAAGTCTTTTGGTAAGGCTTCAAGCACATCGAGTCCTTTAAAGTTCGTTCACTCCGACATCTGCGGGCCCATGAATGTGAAAGCATATCATGGAAAAATTCATTTTCTAACTCTTATGGATGATTCATGATATATGTATGTATACCTATTAACTCTTAGCTATCAGATACTTGATGTATTCATGATATAGGTATGTATACCTATTAACTTTCCGCTAGTAGGTAGTTGATGTTTCAAATACTTTATAGCAAAAGCAAAGACAGTTAGCAATTCTATGCACCCCGTAACAGAATGGTATTGCAAAGTGCATGAATCGTACATTGCTTGACATATTCAGGTCCATGATGGCATATGTTAACCTCCCAATTAGTTTTTTGAGGGAATGTGCTGCTTACTGGCAGCCTATATCTTTAACAGTGTGCCAAATCAAAGTATATCTGTCACATGATATGAGTTATGTTTTGGTATAAAGTCATCCTTAGACTACTTACGCCCATGGAATCGGCTGGCTATGTTTACAATACAGCCCACAAACATGGTAAACTTGGTCCAAGAACTACCAGGATGGTGTTCATAAGATATCCCGTGCATTCTGAATGATATGTGGTGGCATGACGAAAACAAATTACCACAACGTTGATTTTCTTGATGATGAGTTCCCAAGCATTTGGCGAAATTTCAAAAAGGATCTCAAATTATATGAGTTACAACAAGACCTTTAACCATCTCTCAATAAGGGGGAGGATTTGAATTCTCACTAAGTCACCGGGGATGGTACATCTCTCTTATTCGATAGGAATAGTGAACGTTTGTCTGGTAAGGAGAATGAGATTCATCCTTAATCTCCGAATATTGAGGAGAACTAACCTAAGGATGACATTTATCCTTAATTTCCTATCCTGAGCATGCAGTTAGTCCACACGTTCAAGATCCCACACCTCCAAAGAATAGTGCGAGTGATTCTCCATATGCTCAAGGTCCTGTACGGCTTAGAGAGAGGGGGAGAGATTCCTCACACAGGCAAACAAATAATCAAGGTCCCAGGATTCGAACGAGTGGGCATGGAAGAATTTCTCGACGATAATTCCAAATCGAATGGGTAATATTCCTATGCACTTCCCTAGAAGTTAAGGAATTTACCTCTTATCAAGAGGCAATTTATTCACCAAATAACAAGAGTGGATGAATGCCATGAGAGATAGATGGACTCAATGGTAAGAAATAAGTTTTGGATGTAGAGTTGTTTCAAATGGATGTAAAGACTATTTTCCTCAATGGTAACCTTGAGAAAGAGATCTTTATGGCCAACTATCATTGGCTTTGTATCAAAGGGACAAGAGGACAACTTATGTCATCTTAAAAGGCTCGTATATGGTTTCCAAAGACCATTGTGAGTATGTCCAAAGATCAACATGGGGGATTATGTTTCTTAACTTATACATTGATGACATACTGCTGGTTGGGAACAACTTGGAGAGAGTGTTTGGCCGAAACTGCCACCAAAGTTCTTAATTTGGTCAAAATTGCCATCGAATTAACTTTATACCTAACTGTGCCACCTAACTATATTATTATAGTCAACTTTTCCACTTTGACCGTTTGTAGCAGGTAAGAGGGTAGTTTTCTAGTAGAAGTCAAACGTTTGTGGTTACGGGGCGTGAAAAATAAATGGAAAGTAAATGACATAATTAATTACTGCTAAACCCCCCGTCTGCCATAGCTCTCAAACACTCTTCTCCCCCATCCCTTTGAACTCTTGTCCTTTCAAAAAAAAACCCTAGAAATTCACAAACGGAAAGAAGCATCAACCTGAAGCAAAGAAAGTGTTTTATTACAACCAAAGATTAGGAGGATGAATTGGTGCTATTGATAAACTTCATCATTAGGTAAGCATTGTCTACTTTTAACTTCAAAAAAAAAAAAAAACTCCCGTGAAATTTGAATGCATGCGGTCTATGTTGATTAAATCAGTAGAATTTGTGTACTTTGTTGAAATTTTACAAAATTGTACTCTGAATATGTTGCTTGATGTTGGTAAAGGTGGAGTTTGTGATGCTTTAAACCTTAGTGCTCTGTTTTGGTGAAATTGCATATAAAATGATTAATTCCTTTAATTTGAAAATATATATGCAGAATGTCAAACCCTACTAGTACTTGTCTTTGTATCTTTCATGGTGGATCATTTGAGAGAGTGCATCACTTATTATATACTGAGTTAGTAGTGTCTAATGTGTATATGGACCCTGATTACATGAGCGTAGATGACATTAAGGAGACAGTGGTGAACTTAGGCTATTCTGAAGAAAAGATAAAAGAATTGTATTTTAGCAAGCCTAATGTTTCTTTTGAGGATAGTTTAGGTTCCATTCAAAGTGATAAAGAGTTTAGAGAGTTGATTAAATTGTGCTTAGCGAGTGATGATGTCTTTATTTATGTTGAGCATAATGATGATGAAGTTGACAAGGGCAAGGGAGTGTTAGATGAGGAGGCATATTTTCTAGATGTGTCAGACTGTGATGATAAATATGGCATTGACGGATGGTTCAATTCTAATAATGATGACCCTAAATTCATAGATGTTAGGGAGGAAAAAAAGGCAACTGTTGGGCAAAATTTTAATTAAAAAAATAACAAGCACAACACAACTTTATGACGTACAAAAATATACATTGGTTTATTTTGGGTACGATCCCATTCAAGAGGACATATCTCCTTAATCACGTCCTCCCTCAAGAGACAACCTTTTGACTCTGACTCATCCTGTTTTATTTTTCTTTCTTTGTTTTGTTTTACGTTCATAAGACTTCATATAATTTGGATCGATAATTATCATGATTTTAATGTCGAATCGTCCGTATCGAAAACATAATTACATCAGATAGTGGTAGTATAAGCACCTTATAGGAAGGGTACTATACGTACATATTCTGCATATGTAGGCTAGGGAAAGGATAATTTCATTTGATTTGGAATTTGGGTTGTACTCAATTTTTTATCGTGAGCAGCCTATGTACCTCTTTTATAGAGGATCAAACCAACCATAGTTCTTTAAATAAATTTAAATTGATTTGTATTGTATTTTCTTGTTAAGTTAATAATTGTAATTTTATTTTATTTTTTAAAAAAATTGAACTGGATTAACATTTACAAATTTTGTCATTTGATTTTTTTTACTTTAATGATTGAGTTAATCTATTTTTTTTAGCCGTTTAACAAAATTTTTTTAATTTTCTGACTTAGTACTTTGAGGGGTCGGTCCATTTACTTTATTATATATTTTTTTACTTCCGATTGTACCCACAATTTATTCATAAGCTTCATGCTTACTCTTGGCGACAAGTCGACATAGTTCAAACCCAAAATTTGTTTAGACTTACATCATGGAAGAGGGAAAATTAGTGAGCTTGGTTGTATATTTGGCTCGAATTTGGTCCATTTTGCCGTACTTATGATTTGAAAAAGATTCGCCTTTTTGAGAAGCTTGGTTTTTCATTTATTTTGGTTACGTAACGTGTAACCACGAGATACAGAATTGTAATTTTGGCCTTTGTGAAAGAGGGGGGAGATAAATAAGACCTTTTGGGTCCACTTCGTAGACTTGGACGCTTGAGGGGGTCAGTTTCTGTATTGGAAGACTTGACTCTTTGGCGTTTGAGTGGGTAAGGTGCAATCGACTTAAAAAAAAGTTAAACTTTTTTATACAGTGGGGGGAGGGGTGTCGGTTTGAGCCTATTTGAGGACTTCGATTTTGACTGAACTTGAAAAAATTTTATATTGAGCTTTCTACGTATCTTAATGCAATCAAGTCACTGTAGTTCTAGTTGATATTTATCATCGTCATATTTTATTTCCTCCCCTGTAAATTTTATGTAAGTTAACGTACACAAAGTAACATCTATGTTTAAACACCAAGCAATTTCATACTCTTATTTAGTGACTAATGACACCCCCCATCTTATAAGACTTCACCGACAACTAATTCCAATCTTATAATTAATAAACATTGCTATTTTCCTAAAGTCTACCAGCAAAAGGTGATCCTAGCCTGATGAGATTTATCTTCAACCCCCCTTTTATTTTTTGCCTTCTTTGTAACTAGATGCAAACCTGAATTTTTTTTTTTTTAAAATTTGGGTGAATTAGCTTAGGATTATAATATCCTTTATAGAATATAGAGTCCTAGATGCAATAACTTTCCTTCTAGGTTTATGATTTTACATTTTACTGAGTTTATGGTCTTACAACTTATAAATATTGTTTTATCCTTCTCCCCTATTTCTTTGCTTAATAGTCTCACTTCTCTTTTCTCATTAGCAGACCCCTTCTTTGTTTTCTTTTGGAGTTTTAATAAAAAGGTAAGGTGATGGACAGCATGATCCCCAAAATACCCAGAAATTGATATGTCAAGAAAGAGGGAGAGAAAATAAAATTATGAACTGGAGATCTACGGGCTTTATCTCTTTATTTTTGTTGGCCGGGCCTATTTATTTAGGCCCAATGGGCGCAAGGTGTTGCCTAGGGCCACAACCCTAGCTGGCCCATAACCTATAAAAGGAGGTTTGGTGGGTTAGCTAGGGATACACCTGCAAGACATAAAATCCCAGCCTCTCCTCCCCTCCCCTCACGACTGCCGTATCATCACCACTGGGTTTCGGGTTTAGGATGTGGACATCCATAAGGTGACTCTGGTAGCCGCCCCTCATCACTACCTATGTAGACTATTCCTGACAGTTGTTTCCGCATTCCAGGTTAGTCCTATTTGTCTAACAATGATATTAGAGCTTAGACTGATCAGATTAGTCCCGTTTAATGCGTTTAAAGATCTGAATGATAAGCATGCTTGATTCTTTGAACATGACTATATGATTAGTTGCTTAATTTTCGTAATTATGCAAGTTAATAGCATACTTTTATGACTTTAATGTCTTGAATTGACCAAATATTGAAAATTTATTCACAATAACTGATATTAAGTTATGTCTAAATTAATCAAGTTCATGCTTAAATCTGTCCATGCCCAGATTATTATGCAAGTAACATCATTAGTTGGTTAATCATCGTTCTTTATGCAATTAGAAAGCATGAATCTTCATATTACTGCGTGTAATTAAGATGAATCAGATTCATGTATGCATATGCCTTGTAATACTAGCATGCTCAGTTTGTTACCTTTCATAAAAGGGACCGTTTTGTTTTCGATTGGTAACCCATGAACCAAAACAGGCAAAGAGAACATATGATTTGGTTCATGCCTAATATTCTGCAAGCATTTTTTTTTTTGAGAATATTAACATGCTGCTAATCCCTACCAGATTTGACTAAACCCTTGTTAGCATGATGGTTATCTAAAGCAAGATGTGTGCTAAACTCCTAATCACCGAGACCATAAGCCCAAAAAAAAAAAAAAAACCCTAATCTCTCTCACATTAAAACCCAGATCAAGCCTCATTAAAATTAGAAAAAAAAGAGGAGAAGGAAAAGGGGTAGAAGAGACTCAGATCGAGACCTAACCAATCAAAAAATACCACTAGGGATGGGGCGTGTATGTCACCTGCCTCCGACCAAGGGTTTTTTATACTTCCTTCTTCCTCATCCGCCATCCACGCATGACGATCGATGCAACCATAGAAAGAAAACTGCAAAATTGCCATCTTTGGAAGCGTGTGCATCCATGCGCCGCTGCCTCAGTGGCGCATTGGGCGCGTGGGTCACTTCCCCAGACTCGGTTTCGAACAATCTATACGATGTTGCCCTCGGTTCTCATCAGGCTAGCGTAGATCAAAGGATGAGAGCTTTTTTGTGTGGTAGTGTGGGTGGCGGTTTTAGTTCATCACTTGGGTTTTCGAGGTACGATGGCTACGAAGAACCACCGTTGAAGACAGTCATAGTAAGGGACAATGACGGAGCTTTGCGCTCCATTTTTCCATGGCCATGGCGACTCGAGATAGAGAGAGAGAGAGAGAGAGGAGTTCCCTTTCGGGGTCAAGAGGAGGAGAAAGAGCTTAGAGAGATTCGAATGAAGAGAGAGAGAGAAGATTAGGGTTAGTAAAGGTTAGTAAGTGAGTTGCTCACTTATAAAAGGGCCCGGTTTGGGCAGACTTTACCAAAGAAAAAAAAAGGAGGGGTTCCCTTTTTTTTGGTCATTGTAGGCCGTTTCATTTGGCCTAAATGTTTGTTTTGATTTGGCCGTTTTATTTGGGCCGATTTTATTTCTGTTTTGATTTGAACTGTTGAATGTTTGCTCCCATTATCATATAATTTCGTTTTATATGTTGAAAGTGGCCATGGGTTGGTCCTATATTTCTTTTTGATAAGTTATACCCCTTTTTTTTTTTGCTTTTATTTTTGTTTCATATTGTTAATAATATGATATTTAAGGTTGAATATATAACTTTGTGTTATATCTAAGTTGCTTTTCATGAATTAATTTCATAAAGCTTATGTAAATATGCTTTGCATAATTAAAAGTGATTATCTTTGTGATAGTCACTAAATTAAAATGTTAATTAGTTTAACAAACCCTTTACGGAAATTCTATAAAGTTAAGTTAATAATTAAATTAGAGAAGGTCCAAAAATTCATATCTATACATGATGAATTTGAGCTTAACGAAATTTTCGAACGTATAATATGAATGATAAGGGTTTTCTTGATAATTTAATTATTAAAATAATATGTCTAACAAATAGTACATGCTTGCAGATATGGCAGCTAAGAACATGATAGGTTGTATGCAATCTAACGATAAATTGGATGGTACAAACAATGACATCTGGCATCTAAAGGTCCAGTTCGCCTTAAATGATGGCGATATGCTGGACCTCTTGACCTCCTCTATGCTTGCTCCGGCTAAAAAAGATGAACAAGGTAGGGATATTACTGCTACTCAACAGTACCAAGAAAACCTAAAGATGTACCAAGCATGGTTCAAACGCGATCGTTCTGCACGCTATACTATGCTATCTTGTGTGCAGGATGATATCCTGGGTAAGTTTGAACGCTTCCCCACTGCTAAGGACATGTGGGTGCAGCTTAAGATTAGGTTCGAGTAGACATCTGCTACAAGGTTGTGTGCCTTGCAGCTGAAATGGATGCAGTATACTATTGACTCTAGTCATAGTATCTCCGAACACCTTCGAACCATGAGTGCCATGGTTCGAGATCTTAAGGCTGCAGGGCAAGAGGTTTCTAAGGAAGAACAGGTCTTAAATGTCATTAGGGCTCTTCCCAATGACAATGAACATTGGAAGAGTTTTAAGGTAATCATGACACACACCAAGCACATCAACACCTTCGAGGCAATCTCCAAACACCTCGACCTGGAGGAAGAGCGAATAAGAATATATACACCTCCTAGTATGGCATTCGTTGCCAAATGATCGGGCCCTAGAGGTAGGAAACCTTATCATGGTAAGAATCCTACGAAGGGTCCCCATTCTCCTCAGAATTCTCACTCCAATAGTGGTACTGCCAAGAAGCATAAGGCTAAGGGAAATGGAGCTGAGGGTATGGCACGTGTGAAGTGTTATAACTGTGAAAAGAAGGGTCATTTCGCTTAAGATTGTCCTGAGCCAGCCAAGATACCTCTTTTCACTAAAACTCCTGAATTATATGTTTGTTCCCACACATTTGTTGCTAACTCTCTTCATCAATGGATTGTAGATGCGGAGGCAACAAAGCACATAGTTCATGATAGGGCTAGATTTATGGAGTTCCATCGCTACTCGGTGGGTTCATGAACTGTCCTACCGGGGAATGGCAGTGAAAAAGATACCCTTGGAGTAGGAACATACGCTCAAACTCCATGGAGGAAATAAGCTGCTTCTTCATGACACCCTCTATGCACCTGGGATGTGATGCTCCTTAGTTTCTTATGTTTCTTTAATAAGATTAGGTTTTACTTTTGATTTTTATCCAGATGGATTAGATTTATTCTATAATGGCAATTTGTTTGGCCAAGCGACTTTGAAAGGAGATTTCATTATTTTAGATTTGGATGATTACTATAATAATATATCCTCTGCTTTTGTTTCATATTTTGACTCCAATTCTGAATCTGTTAAGGGGTATGCTAGACTTGGCCATGTGGGCCAAGATAGGATAAATAGGCTACCTAAAGAAGGTCTTCTAGATCGACTCACTAGGGTTAAGTTACCTCGGTGTGAGTCATGTCTAGCAGGCAGGCAAGGCAACAATGAAGCCTTTCGTAAGGCCTCGAGAGCATCTAATTCCTAAGAATTAATCCACTCAAGCATTTGCGGACCCATGAACGTTAAAGCACGACATAGGGTTATCTATTTCATTACTCTCATAGATGATTATTCATGATATAGGTATGTGTACCTACTATCTCATCGCTACGAGGCACTGGATGTGTTCAAACTCTTCGTAGCTGAAGTAGATACTCAATTAGAACATAGGGTTAAGACCCTTCATACTGATCGAGGTCGTGAATACCTCTTTCATATGTTCAAGGAGTTCTGTAAGGAAAAAGGTATACAAAGGCAGCTAATGATTCCAAGCACCCCATAACAAAATGGTGTTGCGGAACGTAGGAATCGCACATTGCTTAACATGGTCAGATCAATGATAGCGCATGCTAACCTCCCAATCAGTTTCTAGGGGAATGTGTTGCTTACGGCAACCTATATATCCTTAACCGTGCGCCAAGCAAGAGTGTACCTGCCACACCATATGAGTTATGGTTTAGCAAGAGGCCATCCTTGGACCATTTACGTCGATGGGGTTCTGTCGGCTATGTGTATAACCCAACCTAAAAATGTGGAAAACTTGGTCCAAGAGCCACTAAAATGGTGTTCATTAGGTATCCCGCACAATCTAAAGGATATGTGATGTACGGGGAATACCCAAATTGTGGTATAATAGAAATAGATTCTTGCAATGTTGATTTTCTCGAGGATGAGCTCCCAACTATTGGTGAAGTCAAGAAAGATGTCGAATTGTTTGAGTTACAGCAAGACATCCAACCATCTTTCAGTGAGGGGGAGAATTTGGACTCTAACCAAGTCACCATAGATGGTATACCTCCCCTACCCGAAAGGAATGAGGGAGACTTGTCTACTTAGGAGAATGAGAATGGTCCTCAATCTCCCATACATGAGGAGTGTCAACCTGTGAGTGAGGTCTGTCCTTAATCTCCTATCCCCGAACATGCAGTTAGTCCACATGTTCAGGATCCCACGCCCAAGAGGGATAGTGGGAGCAACTCTTCACATGCTCAAGGTCCCACACCTCTTAGAGAAAAGGGGAGGGATGCCTCACCTAAGCAGACAAACAATGAAGGCTTTAGCATCTGAAGGAGTAAGCGTGAAAGAATTCCTCGACGATACTTCCAAATCGAAGAAGAAATATACGTATGCACTCCCTTAGAAGTTGAGGAGCCTACGTCTTATCAAGAGATGATTGACTCACCAAACTACAAAGAGTGGATGGATGCCATAAGGGACGAGATGGACTCAATGGTGAGAAATAAGATTTGGGAACTTGTTGTTCTTCTACCCCAACGTAAGCATATTGGAAACAGGTGGGTTTTCAAGATAAAATGTCAGACAGATGGTTCGATCAATAATTTCAAACCCTGTTTAGTGGCGAAAGGGTTTACATAAATTAAAGGTGTAGATGATGAAGAGACATTTTCTTGTGTAGTGAGATTTGCCTCTATTCGCCTACTTCTAGCCATGGTTGCCCATTTGGACTTGTAGTTGTTCCAAATGGATGCAAAGACTGCTTTCCACAATAGTAAACTTTTGGAAGAGATCTATATGGACCAACCCATTAGTTTTGTATCAAAGGGACAAGCAGACAAGGTATGTCATCTTAAAAGATCCATATACGGTCTTAACCAATCTTTCAGTTCTTGGTACTAAAGATTCCATGAAGTTATAACTTTGTTTTGCTTATTCATGGTTTCTGAAGACAACTGTGTGTATGTAAAAAGGCTAACCAGGGGGAATTATGTTCCTTACCCTATACGTTAATGACATACTACTGGCTGGGAATAACTTGGAGATGATCGAAGCCACTAAGAAGGGGTTGTCCTCCTTCCTTAAGATGAAGGACATGGGTGAAGTTAGGTATGTCCTAGGCATGGAAATAATCAGAAATCATCCTAAGAAACTTCTAGGTATGAGCCAAGAGGCTTATATCAAGAAAGTCTTAGAACGGTTCCGTATGCATTATTCCAAACCCATAGATACTCTAGTTGAGAAGGGTTTAACCTTGAGCCTCGACCAATGTCCAAAAACAGACAAAGAAAAGGAGGCAATGAGGAATGTCCCTTATGCTAGTACCGTAGGAAGCTTAATGCACGCCATGTTATGTACATGGCCTGACATTTGCTTTGCGATTGGTTTGGCAAGTTGTTATCAAAGCAACCTAGGACTTGCTCATTGGCAAGCTGTCAAGAGAATCATGCGCTACCTTCGTGGTACTACCGACTTAGTCCTATGCTATCAAGGCGGGGACCTTAAGTTGAGAGGATATTCAGATGCCGATTAGGGTGGTGGCCCGGATGAGTCCAGGTCAACCTCAGGGTATGTCTTCACCCTGGGTGAGGGAGAAGCAAGACTGTATAGCTGTGTCAACCATGGAGGCAGAGCATGTCACATGTAGCCTAGCCACGCAGGAGGCAATATGGCTCAGGCATTTCCTCTAGTATCTTAACCTCACTCCTAGAGTTGATGATCCTGTAGAGGTGTTATGTGACAACACGACCCCCATCCAGTTTGCTAAAGATACAAAGTTCCATCAGAAGACCAAGCACATCAAGAGGCGTTATCCCTTTGTGCAAGGCACCATGAAGACAAAGAAGGTTGCCATCAAGTATAATATGATCGCTGATCCATTAACTAAGTCAATTCCCAGAGATTCTTTTAAAGCACATTCGTTGAGTCTAGGACTTTGTAGAATTTAGTTTTTGGATGAAATCTTGTTATGTATGACAGATATATTCTTCTTGTAATGAGCATTTATGAAATAAAGATTGAAGGTTGTTTTTCTAAATGCTTTATGATTTATTTTTTAGACATGTTGAAATGTCATAGGCCTCTGATTGGCCTAGTCACATAGGCAATCGCCCTGGCGCTTGAGTAGCAGGCAGGATGAGATTGAATCATATTGGCACTAGGTGTACAATATTGATTACTCATACTAGAAGTCTATGAATGTGATATAGTCGCCTTAGTAAGTCTAAGATAAGACTCAAGGGAGTCGAATATGAGATATGATTTTATAGGGAAGCCTTAAAAGTCGAATCTTGAGTGTCAAGATTAGCATTTAGTATGTTAATCTAGTGGCTCAGGTGAGATTTTTAGTGAAAATCTAGATTGGTGATTCGCATGGCATATAGAGTGATGTTCCCAGGTAAGTGGGAGTTATGTCATGACACACATCTCATACTGTGCATGCTTAAAAGATGACCATATATGGAGTGACAATCGACCTCCTTATCTCTTGTCACTATGTGATCCTATGGATGATGACCCTTTGACTTAAGGCTATAGTATGAAGTCAAAGCTTGATGTTGCTACTTTGATATATTTCTCAAGGGCCACAATGTACGCGGTTCAACAAGAACATGTTAGGACAGCAATTAAGCTAAGATGCAATATCATAAGTGTTTAAGGAAAAGTCTATCCATCATCACCAATATCAACCCATGCGATTATATTAAGTATATAATTATATGATATATCATGGTATAAGGGATTAGAAATGCCACTGGTGATGTTTAGGATGATTTGGGATATCGTATTTCGTGAAAGTGTTATGTTAGTTAGATGGTAACTTAGTATAGCACTACTTATTACTTTTCGGTCGCATATCCTATTCCTGGTATGAAGCGTGAGGAGTTGTGATTCGTGGAGAGCATGTGTTTGGGGTTTCGTGGTCGAGTGGGAGCTGTTGGCTGGGCCTATTTATTTAGGCCCGACGGCCACAAGGTGTCGCCTAGGGTGACAACCCTAGCTGCCCCATAACCTATAAAAAGATGTTTGGGGGGTCAGCTAGGGATACACGTGTAAGATATAAAATCCCAGACTCTCCTCCCCTTCCCTCACGACGATCGTACCATCACTGCTGGGCTTCGGGTTTAGGACGTGGACACCCATAAGGCGACTCTGGTAGCAGCCCCTCATGACTACATACTTGTACTATTCCTGACAGTTGTTTTCACATTCCAGATTAGTCCTATTTGTCTAACAATTTTGATATACCCCTTACTTGGCTGCAAATTCGTAAAGGGGTTAAGTGAGCCAAATGCTATCATTTGTCTCATTTAATGGTCTCCGATTTTTATTTAATGAACTCAAATATGATTTTAACTTAGCTAACGGCAGAGGCAATGTTTTTTTAAAGAATCAAAACAGAGGACTTGTTTGACATTTTCCCTTGCTATCAAAAGTTAGCTATAGTAATACAAGTAATTTGGGTGAAGATCAACTGAAGAAGTTTAATTCATATTGGTTTCCCAAAATTTCATTAGAGTGGCAAAATCTTCTTAGCCAAAAGTAATAATTGTTGCCTAGTTTCATCAAGACATATGCTTTATGGTTCCAGTAAGAACCAGGATCCAGCAGGATCCATAATTTCATGATTCCTACAGGAATTTAGATCCGACAAGATCCTTTTTTTAACATAGGATGGGATCTGACATGATCCAAAACTCTGATTAAATCTTAAACTCGACCTGAGATTTTGAGTTCTTCATGTGATTTGCCATTTCTTCTGGTTACTTCCATAACAGACTTGAAAATAGGGACTCGAGATTTTTGGTGAACATGAAGCACTCATACTTCATTGTAGTTTTATTTTGAGTTTTGTTGACTTGAAACTAAAGAGAATGTTATCCGAACTCTTTGAATCTAAATTCTTCTCGTACTTCTTCTTCTTCTTCAGAGTAATAATTTTTTTGTCTATCTTTTCCCCCTGTGCTCTGCTTTCTTTCACCTTTTATAATGGGACACAAGCCAAGGAGTTATCTTCTGGTCAACGTAATAAGGAAGATGATGGGAAACATGGGGGCCCATGACCACTAATCTCCCTTTGTTTATTTCCTTTGACAACTGCCCAAATTTAAAATAAAAAAAGCTACTTGAGCCTTGCTTAATTAATTGCATGTCGATAGTGCCTATGAAGTTCTGAGAATCACACGACTTTGTCCCTCACATCATTTTCTTCCCGCCCTCGTTTTGTTTTATATATATATATATATATATATATATATATATATATATATATATATATATATATATATCATAATGTCTAGGTCATGGTACCATTTTTTTATTTAAAAAAATAAAATTCCAAAATCAGCCTATAACAGATTTATCAATATTAATTTTATAAATTTAGGCTTATCAAAATTGCTCATTCAGCAGTTACCCCCTGTGCATTGTTCACGTTAGGGCTTTGATAATGAGAATGATGCATGCCTTTTATGAGTCCTCTTCCCATTCATTAATTAGATCTCTTTTTTTGTAAAAGGTAATTAACCATCATGGATGGGACTCTTGGCAATGAAAGGGCTCCACTCCAAAATGGTCAAGAATGTGACTATCGACCTTATTATCGATGTTCAAGTTTCCTGTAAAGTCTTAACGTAATCCCTTCCTCCACCCTAACGTGTCTCCTGGTTAAAAAAGTTAGAGTCAAGCAAGGGACACTTTGTTAATAAAAGAATGACGAGAAGAGATGTGTTGATGTAAGCAAGGATTATGAGAACTACTTTAATGCCACTATTCTTGATAAGGTTAACGGATAATGTCTGGGCAAGAAACATATCCTGTTGAGGAGGAATTTTATCCAGCCCTATACAAGCTTCTTACTGGGAGAAGGAATTAGGGGCTAACCTTCCAATTTTGAGATTGCTCAACCTTTATGATAAAAGTGATGTAATGGACCAAACAAGTACTTATTTGTTTCGAAGAACCTTTGAAACAGGTTGGCATATTTGGTGCCATTGGTGTATCCCAATTTTTATACCATTTTGAGACGAATGTATGGTGGGCTTTTTGTGAACTTTAGTGTCCCTTAACTAATACTTTTCACCACGGGGCCGGTGAAGTTGGCATTTCACTTTATGACTTCGAGCAGATTGGCGGTTTACCCACTCTTGGAGTTATATATGAGGAATTTTTACCTCCAAATAAGGTTTTGGCTGATCATAATAAATATCCTACTACGGCTGTTAAGCTGCTACATATTCATGCTGAGCTTTGCGAGTTCCATAAAGTAAAGCATATTTATTACGATCCCTAGTTAGACCATTTCTACAGAGAATACTTGGTATATTTTGTATATGGGGAACAAATGGATTCTAAAAAAGAGAAATTTGCAATAAAGAAAAGGAGCCTCACTTGCATTTCCTGCTAAGAGTGAATGACAAACTTGAGTGTCACAACTAAGGGCGAACCCGCTGCTTTCTAGCCTTTTGGTTAAGTTGCTTTGTCTTACCTTATGGTAAGGAAGTCATAAGGCCAGAAACATTTGTAATAGCTGCATTGATGGCTTCTGGGTAGTGAATATCTTTAGCTCCAATAGTTCTTGGCTATATCTGTCATGGCATAGGAGAGGCAGCAAGTCATCCAGACCATCCTGGTAAAGCGAACGTACTTTTTCCCAGCCACTACATAATAGGTTGGCTAGCAAAATTATTTCCCTATTCATATCGTCGTCATCCAGATAGTGACTGTCTTGGTGACTTTTCCACCCTTATTCCTTATGCCGGATTGCTTGGTAGCAAACTTTCCTTACCCCATGCTAGACACGTTTTCAGGGATGGGAGATATCTTTCTCTTAGAGGTAGATCTTATTGTGAGGACTCTCGTAATTCCCAAGATGTGATTGACATGGGGTTACTAGATGAGGATTTTAAATTTCTTTTGTCTATTCGGTCCTCTATACTTCCTATACATGTTCGAGTCGAATTGCTTTGGAGCCCTATTACCCCAACCAATTTGCTTACCAATTCAGATTCGATCAAGTGGTTCCATCTGATTGCTTAAGCTTTGCCAGGGGCCTCCGACAACAGAAGAGTGTAATGGACTTGCACAAGCCCACACTGATCTTCAAAGGTGAGATACGGGGGACTAAGTTCTATGTTCTTCCTTCCTACTGTGAAGAAGTTTTACTATAGCTGGTGGACCAAAATCAGCACTCCTTATTTAAGTTAATTAGTCAAAAAGGTTCACTAGACTACTACGAATAAAAAAGAGCTTTTAAGGGGGAAACTGTTTACATTATTGATCACCTACACCTTCTCTGCGAGTTTATTCCTGCGGCTGTTGAAATTTCGAGAGTTACAGGTGACAATTGTGCCAAGGAGAAACCTTCGGTATCATCCTCTAAAAAAGGAAAACCCAAGGTTTCTGGAGGTAACAAAATGCCACAGGAAAAGAAGAATAAAAGGACCCGCCACAATCAATCACCTACCATGGCAAATTCTCGTGATCAATCACCCGTTGAGATAAACTTCAAGAAGGTTCCCTATGGGCGCCCTGATCATTCTGATGATTCTGATATGGGAGATGAGACAGGATTTGAAGATTTGCCTATCGTGGACTTGGATACTTTTACTAAACAGGGAACTTTGAATCAACAAGATGCCCCTACAGAAAAAAATAGAAGCACCATACATAAAGCACCTCTTGCTACAGTAGAGCATGCTGATGTAGTAGTAGCTGCTATCATTCCTATTCCTGACACTTCTGATGAGTTGGTTGAAGCCATGCCTGTTTAAAGCATCCCTACTTCTTTAAAAAGTCTTTTTTGCAACTTGAAGGAAGATTGGGTCCGAGAGAGCATTCTCAAAGGAGTAGAGGTAATCACTGATATTATTTCCGATCATGGCTTTATGAGGGACTTGTTAGCTAGCAGAGCACAAGTTTCTCAATCCTTGAGTGCACTTCGCTCAATGATTGACATCTATAATCTCAGTACAATAGAGATTTGTTGGCTTTCCTCTAAGATAGAGGAGATATTTGGCATAGTTGAGACCGCTGTAAAGAGCAAAGAATTATTGGATGTTGATCGGGTTAAAGCTTTGTCTGACCAAGATCTCACTTGTTCTTCTAAAATTGATCATACTGAAGGTCAGCCCTCAGCTCAATAACCTGTCCAATGAAACATCAAAACATAAGGTTGAGGAGTAGGAGATTCTAAAGGAGGATAAGCGAATTCGCAAAATGCGAGAGAATTTGACCATCCAGCAGCAAAGTTTAATTAAGGCAAAGAGCAAGCTGAAATCCTCTCTATATTTGAAGAAAAGGGAAGTGCAATAGGTAAAGGCATACGTGATTGAACCTGGATTTTTCAAATTGCATGATCTGGGGAAGGAGAAGGACCGTCTCAAGAATTTAATCTACTTTGTAACCTCCTTTAATAATGCTTAGGTTTTGTTTTATTTCGTTTAATTCTTTTGCATTTATATTTCCACCCTTCAGTCCATTGTGTATAGTATTATATATGCTATTGCAATAAAGTATAAATGTCTCGTCTTTTTTCTCTTTCCTTCCCTCCCCCTTTTGTTCCTTTTTTATTATCTCCTCCCCCTCCCCCTTTTTGAATAAATAACAATGAAAAGCATAATAATTACACAACAAAGAGTAATTAGCAAATGATTCTCGCTATATACATCACATGACCACTTGATGCATCACATGAATCTAAAATTTTTCACATATAAGGGAAAAGGGAATATATTTATTTTCATGGCTGGGTCTGGCTTGAAGCCAAATTACCTACATACCCCCTTTTTGAGGGATCAAGTCTTCCATAGTTTAATACAATTTAACTGTCCAGAAACTTCAAGTAAAGAATTTCTTTAAAAATTTTCCATTGAAGCACGCGTATACTATTTGTCCATCATGATTTGAGAGCTCATATGCCCCCTTAGGAAAGACGTTGGAGATTACATAGGGGCCCTCCTATTTGGACATAAATTTTCGTTGTGTCCTTCAATTGATATAATAGATCTCGTTATTGTTAAGACCACATCACCAATGCGAAATGAGCAAAACTTGACTCGTCTGTTGAATGCACCAGCCATTTGAGCTTGGTAAATTTCAAGCCTTTGTTGGGCTATTAGCCGACACTCATCTAATGCTTCTAGTCCGACTAATCTAACTTGAGTATTTTCATCTAGATCAGTAAATTGCATAGCTACTCTTAGGGAAGGTAATTGGACCTCAAAGGCTAACACGACTTCCGAAGCAAAAACCAAGTTGTAGCGCCTACAACCAGTTGCGGTTCAAACCATGGTTCGATAAGCCCTTAAAGCTTCTGGTAGTCATTCATGCCAATCCCTCCTTGATCTTGCATTTTCTTTAGAATCTTGCAAAGCACTTTATTAAATGTTTCATCTTGACCATTTGACGATGGATTATAACTTGATAAGCAGTTGCATCTGAAATTGTATTTCTCCGCAAGCCTTATCATCACCTGATTTTTAAATTAGAGGGCATTGTCTGAAATGATTTTACATGTGACTCTATATCTATAAATGAGATAGGTCCTGATGAAGTCAGCGACTTGCTTTGTCCCCACTTCTCTTAATGGAATGGCTTCAGCCCACTTTGAAAAGTAATCTCTGGCTGCTAAACTAAATGCATGACCATAGGAGGAGGAATGCTGGAAAGGCCCTATGACATCTAGCCCCCATGTATGGAAGGGTCAAGATAATATGCTTGGGTGGAATAATTGTGGTGGCTAATGAAAATCACCATGTATTTGGCTAGCTTGTCATGCTTTAGCAAATTTTATTGCATATTGAACCATAATTGACTAATAATAGCCTACCTGTTTGATTTGGTCAGCAAGTTTTGGACCTGTTTGATGAGCACCACATACGGCGGCATGAACTTTATTTAAGATATAGATAGCCTCTTCTCTTAACAAGCATCTAAGTAACGCCCCTTTGGAAGCCTTTCGATAAAAGGTGTCATTTTTAATTGTAAATCTTAGTGCTTGGCATTTTACACCCACTCTTCTCTTTGGATCTATGGGTAAGATGCCATGCTGAATGTACCCAATGAGAGGTCGTCTCCAATCTGCTTCTTCTTCAATCTCAAAAATCGAGACCACATTTATCTCTTCTGTTTCATTAAAACGATTTAAAACTAAGGCTAACAAGTGGCTTTCCCCGATTATTATTTGAATTTCCCTTTCATTAGGGAGTATTAGTGAAGCAGCCAACTTTGCTAAGGCATCTGCTTTATCATTTTCAGATCTCAGCACATAGTTGACCTCTACTTAAAGGAATTGGTTCGTAAGGCTTCTTACCCTTTGGTAGAGAGGCGCTAATTTAGCATTTCTTACTTTGTACTGACCATTTATTTTTTGGATGATTAACTGGGAATCACCGAATACTTCAAGCTGGTCAATATCCATTTCAAGGGACAATTCGAGGCGAACGATGAGTGCCTTATATTCATCTATATTATTTAAACAGATTGTAAGAAGATAGAATGAATGGGGGATAAGTCCTCCTACTGCTATTACAAAAGGGGCAGATGAGCATGGATGTACTGTTAGGAAATCGACTATAGCTTGTCCCTTTACTACCTTTTGAGGTATGTACTTGATGTCAAAAGGGGCCAAAAGTATAGCCCATTTGGCCAATCTCCCTGATAGCATGGGTTTAAACAATATATATTTCAATAGATCTACCTTCGATATTAAAATGATATGATGGGATAAGATGTAGTGCTGAAGCTTTTGAATAGCAAAAACTATTGCAACACAAATTCTATCCATAAAGGAGTAATTTATTTCTACACCCACCATTATTCGGCTGATGTAGTACAAGGCATTTTTCTTCTCCTCATCATTATTTTGGGCTAACATAGCCTCTAAAGATCGTTCAAGGGCTACTGTATATAGGGTTAGGGGTCTTTGTTGTACTGGAGCCATTAGGGTAAGTGGCCTTGTGAGGTATTGCTTGATGCTTTCAAAGGAATTTTGACAAGCTTAATCCCAAATAAAGGGCGTGTCTGTTTTTAGAAATCTTGTGAAAGACTGAGACCTTCCTGAAAATTTTGAGATGAACCACCATATGTAAGCCAGCTTTCCTTGTAAACCCACCAATTCTCGTAAGTTTCTTGGATGAGGCATTTGGATTATGGCTTTGGCTTTATCAGGATCAATTTCAATTCCTTCTTTTTGAACAACAAAACCCAAGAACTTCCCTGAAGTAACCCCAAATGGACATTTTAAGGGGTTCATCTTTAGTTGGTGTACATGTATCTTTTCAAAAACCTTTCTTAGGTTATGAGGATGATTTTCTCTATCTTTTACTTGCACAACCAAATCAACATAGCATTCAACTAGATTGTGAAGGAAATCACGAAAAATAATTATCATGGCTCTCTCGTAGGTGGCTCCGATATTTTTCAAACCAAATGGCATTACCGTATAGCAGTATCTAGCTATGCGGTATTCGAAAGGCAGTTACGTCTTCATCTTCAGGGTTCATTTTGATTTGGGTATACCTTGAGAAATCATCCATAAAGGACAGAGCTCCAAACCCCGTAGTGGCATCCACAAGGAGCTCGGTGATTGGTGATGAGAAATCATCCTTCGGACATGTATTATTTAAGTCCTGAAATCCACACATATTCGAAGTTGACCATTCTTTTTTTGAACGGGTATGATGTTAGCCAACCAAGTTGGCTATTGAGCTTCATGAATAATGTTAGCCTTTATAAGCTTGTCCACCTCAGCATTTACTTGGATTGTTAGTTCGTGAAGAAAGCGCCGTTAAGGCTGCTTTATCAGTTTTACTCCTTTAGAAACAGCTAACTTATGGACAGCAACATTCGGATCTAAGCCTCGTATATCTTGATATCCCCAAGCAAATACATCTTTGTACTCCCAAAGGAGTTGTTCATACTGTATCACTTCTTCATCACTCAATATGGTACTCACAAAAATTGATTTGGGGCCATCAGTTGTTCCTAAATTTATCTCTTGAAGCCCATCAAATGTTGCTTAAACACTATCTTCCATTTCTGGTGGTGCCGGTTGAATAGCCTCAATAAAGACATTTCATAATTTGTCATTTCAATCTTATGATGTTTGGGAGCTCCTTAACGAGGAAATCAAAACTTTTGAGCATCTACCTCATCTATAATGGATATGACAGTAACATATTCTACTTGCTCAACTTGGCTAATGTCATTTTGTCCATGGGCCTAAACAAGGCTCCTAGGCTATTGCTTTTTTTCCCTCAGCTTCCACTTCTTCTATTTTCTGACTCAGATATTCTTTTACTTAGGTTCATTGACTTTCCAGAGTCTCTGAAAAATTGAGATTCGAGATTGGACTTACTTATTTTGGGAGAACATCTCTTGCTCTTAGGGTTTAAAAGCTGCGTCATTCTTAGCATGAGCCTTGAAAACTCTCCCATCATGTGATACCTAAAGTGCTTCAGATGCATCCTCTTGAAATATTGCTTTTAAGACTCTACCTTCATAAGAGATGTTTATTTGTTTGTTGGCTTCAGCAAGGCCCCTCTTATTGTTGTTTTTCTTTCTCCTTTGAGACCGTGATGATTCTCTTTGAGGCGAACCACTTCAAGAAGACTCTTTTGTCGAAGAATTTGATGAGTTTTCTCTTAAAAGTACTCTCTTATTACCGAGTGATATTCTTATGACCAAGTTTTCTTTAGGCATTGACTGGTCAATTCGTAAGAGGGGAAAAGTATAACTCGTGACAAGAAAGTTCACAACTTCCCTTACTGGGGTCAGGGCCTTTTAGCCAGCCTTTCTTTTCTCCTTAGGTGTGTATTTGAATAACACCTTTGATCATGGAGATTGATATTCATTAGTGTCACTAGTGTAACTATTGATAACCCGAATGACCTTTGGAGGAAAAGTAAAAGCCTTTGGATTTTCTTTTAGGTTACCCTTTTTTGACCTAAAAGAACTTGGAAGGTTCTAGTATCCACTAATTTATAAAACTTAGCATTAGCGTAATTAACGTCTTCCCCCATGAAAAGGATTTGCATCCTCATGAATTGTTTTCTCATTGCCATACTCGACAGTGTATTCCAAACAATAGTGAAAAGTGGAAGCAATAGTCTCACTAGAATGAAGCCATGGCCGCCCGAGTAGGATATTATAAGAAGTATCAGCATCTATTATATGAAAGAGAGCATCTATGTAGAGGTCATCTAGCTTAACTTTCAAAGTAATAATACCTAAGGCTTTCTACCCCACCTGATTAAATCCTTGTATTGTGAGTAAAGTTGGGGATAAGTAATTTGGTGTTATCCCTATTATTCTCAATACCCTTAACGGAAAAAGGTTGATTGTAGAACCACAGTCAAGTAAGATCCAATTTATTCTTTTTATCTCTGACTATACTAGTAACATACAAAGGCCTGTTGTGATTCACATCACACCAGTTTAAAGGAGAAGATAACACCTTATCCACCTCAATAGGGTCAACTTGATCTTTATAGTCGTCAGGGCCCACTAACACCTGAATAAGTGCCCTTCTTAGCTCTTTAGACATTTGTAAAGCGTCATAGACACTTAGGCACATTGGGATTCGCTTGAGATGAGAGATGGCATCATAACGAACCTTTTCCTTATGAGACCCTTGATGAACTTGAAAAGGGACTAGGATAAGAAGATCTTCTTAGACTTCTTAGTTGATTGTCTATTCTTAGTGGTGCCTTTACTATTTGAGTTTGAGGTAATTACTTCCTCTTCACCCTTTTCTTTAGCATTCGTTGATATTAGTGGTATATCTGGTGTCATGTCTTTCTTCTCTTTTCCCAATGATTCTGGTGGCTGGAGTTGACAACCGTGATCGAAGAATGACTTAGTCCACTTCTTAAGTGGTGTTTGCAGGCTTAACATTCACCTCTTCACATTCATCAACCCATGAAACCATACAACATTGGGCTACTTTCTCTTCTATGCGATCATCATCCAAGGAGTCACTAAAAAAAAACCCTTGGGGATGTAATCACCTAAAGTGAAAGGGGTCTTAACTGGCGGCACGTACTCCTCTTCAAAAGTTATCTCCGACTTCTTTTTGGCCTTTGACTTCTTCTTTTTGTTTTTCTTATTTTTCTTTTGTGCTAGCTTCTGTCCTCACATTTTGACTCGTAAAGGCTGAGAAGCTTGGGCTATTCCTTGTCAAAATGACCTCCTACTGAACTAGGCTTGCCATCCAAAGCCGCCACCATCATCATCATCATCATCATCATCATCATCTGATGTTGCCCATGCCTCTAAACTTAGGTCTAGGTAGAAATTATACTAGGTTGGTGCTCCTGGTGAAGGGGGCATATCTAGATATGTCCACACTATTGCTACATCATCACTAGCAAATGAATTTAATTGGGACCGTATGAGGTAGTAATAACACTGTTGGGATCTCTTCCTTAATTTCTGAGGATAATGTGTGTGAGTCATCCTTTTGTTCTACTGTCGAGATTGTATTTGACGATGCAGTAGGCCCTTTGGGTAGAGCTCCTTCTATCTCAATTTCTCTCCTTCTAATCATGCCTTCAATTATGTCTTCGAAGACATAACAATCTTTTATATGGTGGCTAATGATCCTATGGTACAAGCAATACTTAGGATTATTTGTCTTGTTGACTTCAGCAGGTCATTTTGGCCATAGAAGGGAGATGGCTTTTGGAGCCATCAACCCATCAAATATCCCTTGAACATCATCATCATCGAAGGGATACTTCTTTTCTTTCTTTTCTTATAGGGTGAGTCGTCGGCCTTCCCTTTCTGCTTGCCTTTGTTATTTTTGTTGAAATTTTCGCCATTGGTTGGGTTTGGGCTTGTTCTGACAAAGGTAGCCATTGACTCTCCCTTTTTGGTTGGCCTTTTGATTTCTTCCCACTTAGGTTGTATACTTTTCTGATGCGCACGTTGTCTTTCTACGTTGCTTGCCTTAGATACGAGCGTGTCAAAGTTTTGAGGCTTAACAGTGCTAATGTATGTAGCAATTTGAGGATCTAAATTGTTAGCACACATTTGAACTGCCAATTGCTCGCTTAGCTTTTCTGGGCATTGTAAGCTTAGAGTCCTCCACCTTGTAATGAAGTCGTTCAGTGTTCTCATTTGGCCGTTGGCGTGTATCGACGAGGTCTATTATAGAAACCTTTCGCTTTGAACTCATAAATTGAGCCAAGAATGCCCTTTGAAGGTCATCCCAAGTGTGCAATGACCCAGGCTGAAGCTGAGTGTACCGTGTAGAGGATGCCCGTTTAAGGGATTGAACAAACTGCCTTATTAGTAATGCATCATTCAGGGCAGTTTCGCCACATGCTGAGTAGAAATGGGCCAAATGTTCATGAGGTGACCCATTTATTCCATCAAACTTCTCAAAGTTCAACTTTTGGAAACCACTGGAGAAAGGAACTGAGTCATACTAACTTGGATACGGATTCCTATATCCTAACATTTGAGGACTCATGGCTTCTTGGTGTTCTTTGATTCTTTAGGCCATCAGCTCCTTGATATCTCGCGAAGCGATAACGGTGTTACTACTATCAATCTCATTATTTTTTTCACGCTCTCAGTTTTGAAGGCGAGTAGTAAGATTAGCAATTTGAGCCTCTTTTTCTGCAAGCTTCCTTTATAGCTCTTGCATTTGTTCCTCTAGGCTTAGGTTGCTGGTAACCAAGACTGGCATGTTTTCAGCTTGTTGATCCTTGATAATTTGCTCTTGTAGGATGACAGTTGATGACTCCTCTTCTTAGAAGAGAGTTCTAAGGTTATAAAAGGCAGGACTTGTAACCTCGTCTTATTCTTCAAGTTGGCCCTTGCCTTGATCGAAGGTGGTGACCGAAGATTGTAAGCTTACCTGGGTATATATTAATACTTTGGCCCTTGATCTTGTGATCGGACCACTGTATGCCTGTGATTTAACCCCTTCTGAGGTCACATCACTTTAACTTTGTGATGTAGGAGGCAGAATGCTCCTACCTTTTGTAAGGTCTCGAGGAGGAGTAGCCTCCATGACCTGTAAAGGTTTTTGCACCATAGTGGGGGTACTTGAGGCTGAAGGCTTGATAGATTTAATCTTTGAAGTTTTGGGTGTTGTTCCCTCCTCTAAATAGGAGGTCATCATTACCTTAGTTATGTGAACATTGATGGGGATAGTCCTGATGAAAATCCACCTCGTAGAGTGAACTTAAAGAGCCTTTTTGACTCCTGAGGTTCCTTCCCCAAGTGGCTTATTTGGGTTCTTCAAGGTTGGGGGTTTTTCGCTTGGCTTCACCCCCTTTCTAGTGGATGTGAGGGCCCAAGTCTGCATCGAACCTGAAGAAGGAACTCGAGCTTACCTCAGTGGTAGATTAAGGACCCGAGCTTGCCTTGGTTGGATTGTCCCTCTGGTTGCTGGTGCCTCCCTTGTGAGGGTTCCCCTCTAAGATGGAACTTGGCTGTGGTGGGGAGTTAGGATCAGGTTGAACGGCCTAACCATTGAGGGGCAAGCCGTGGAGGATGACCTTTGCTGGGAAGCCCTCCTCAAGATTGTTTTGGCTAGCTCCAAATTTGGAGACGGAGCTAGCTTGGGTGCATTAGACTTAGCACAACATTTGTCACTTCTGTGCTTATTGCACTTCAAGTTCTTGATCACTTTCTTTATAAGTGGCTTATCAGCCTTAGAAGTGGGCTTACCTGCTCTTTTGAGGCCTTTAAGAAGTTTCATTGAATTTGTCAATGGAAATTCAACGAGGATGGATCGTGGTCCTATTGTGAAGATTGTTTGGATATTCCTCTTCGCCTTAAGCATCCTGTGCTTGACCACAATGGTGATAGGAAGCTCGTTCAAATTAATGGTAACTTATGGTGCCATTTTTCTTCAAAAATCACACAAAAATAAAAACAACAAAAAGAAATAAAATAATAAATATTAGTCAAATATAAACAAATCAGATATGAAAAGGAAAATAGGGTCCTACCGAGTGTGCCAAAAATTATGTTGGGCAAAAATTTAATAAAAATAAATAACATGCACAAAACAACCCTCCGATCATACAAAAATTTACATTGGTTAATTTTGAGTGTGATCCTATTCAAAGAATAAACCTCCTTAATTACGCCCCCCTCGAGAGACCTCTTTTGATTTCGACTCGCCCTGTTTTGTTTTTCTTTCTTTGTTTTGTTTTACATTCATAAAACCTTATATAATTTGGATCAACAATTATCATGTTTTTAATGTTGAACCAAAACTTAATTGCATCAAATATTGATTGTATAGGCTCCTAGATAGGCACCTTCTAGGAATGGTACTATACGTACACATTCCTCATGTGCAGTGAGGGAACGGGTAATTTTATTTGATTTGAAATTTGGGCTGCACTCACCTTTTTGTCGTAAGTTACCTACATACCTCTTTTATATACGATCAAACTAACAGTAGTTCTTTAAATAAATTTGTTTTTAAAGTTAATAATCCTAACCTAATTTGCTTTTATTTTTTTGAATTTGAACTAGATTTTTGTCATTTGATTTTTCTTTTCTTTTTTTACTTTAATGGTTAAGTTAAATTTTTTTAAAGTCGTTTCACAACTTTTTTTAATTTTTTTCTAACTTAGTCCTCTTATGGGTCGGTCCATTTACTTTATTATATATTTTTTTACTTCTGATTTTATCCACAATTTATTCATAAGCTTCATGCTTACCCTGGGCGATAAATTGACGCAGTTCGAAACCCAAATTTTCTTTAGACTTACATCATGGAAGGGTGAAAAATTAGTGAGCTTGGTTGTATATTTGGCTCGGGTTTGGTCCATTTTGTCATATTTATGATTTGAAAACGATTCGCCTTTTTGAGAAGCTTGCTTTTGCATTTGTTTTGGTTACGTAACGTGTAACCAAAGGACATAGAATTGTAATTTTGGCCTTTTATGAGAGAGGGGGGAGATAAATAAGGCTTTTTGGGTCCATTTCGTGGACTTGGAAATTTGAGGGGGTTAGTTTCTGTATTGGGAGGTTTGGCTCTTTGGCGTTTAAGTGGGTAAGGTGCAATCGACTTGAAAAAAAATAACCTTTTCCTAAAGTTGGGGGGTGCCAGTTTGAGCCCATTTGAGGACTTTAATTTAGACTAAACTCGATAAAATTTTATATTAAGCATCGTACGTATCTTTACTGGAATCAAGTCACCATAGTTCTAGTTGATATTTGTCTTGGCCATATTTTATTTCCTCCCCAGTAAATTTTATGTAAGTAAATGTACAAAAAGTAACATCTACATTTAAACACCAAGCAATTTCATACTCATATTTAGTAACTAATGACACTCTCTCAAAAATCTTATAAGACTTCACCGGCAATTAATTATAATCTTATAATTAATAGCCATTGTTACTTTCCTAAAGTCCATCAACAAAAGGTGATCCTAGCCTCGTGCGATTTATCTTCAACCCCTTTTTTGTCATGTTTGTAACTAGATGCAAACCAAAAATTTTTATATATTTATTTGGGTTAATTAGTTTAGGAGTATATATAATATCCTTAATAGAATATAGAGTCCTGGATGCAATAGCTTTCCTTCTAGGTTTATGATTTTACATCTTACTGAGTTTATGATCTCACAACTTATAAATATTGTTTTATCCTTCTGCCCTATTCCTTTGCTTAATATCCTCACTTCTCCTTCCTCATTAGCAGAGCCCCTCTTTGTTTTCTTTTGGAGTTTTAATAAAAAGGTAAGGTAATGGATGGTATGATGCCCAGAATACCCAGAAATTGACATATCAAGAACGAGAGAGAGAAAATAAAATTATGAACCGGAGATCTACCTCCTTCATCTCTTTATTTTGACATACCTCTTACTTGGCTGCAAATTTGTAAAGGGATTATGTGAGCCAAAGGCTATCTTTTGTTTCATTTAGTGTTCTCCAGTTTTTATTTGATGAAACTCAAATATGAGCCCCCTTGTGATTTCAAGTTAGTTAATGGGGGATGTAATGTTTTTTTAAAGAACTAAAAGAGAGGACTTGTTTGACGCTTTCCCTTCCTGTCAAAAGTTTTCCATAGTAATACAATTAATTTGGGTGAAGAACAACTGAAGAAGTTTAACTCATATTGCTATCCCAAAATTTCATTAGAGGGGCAAAATCTTCTTAGCCAAAAATAATATATTTTTGGCCAATTTTCATCAAGACATCTGCTTTATGGTTCTGGCAGGAACCAGCATCCAGCAGGATCCATAATGTCATGATTCCTATAGGAATTTAGATCCGGAAAGATCCTTTTTTTAAGCATAGAATGGGATATGACATGATCCAAATATTGATTAAATCATGAATACGACTTGAGATTATAGCTCTTCCTGTGATTTGCCATCTTTTTTGATTACTTCCATAACAGACATGAAAATGGGAGTGGAGATTTTCAGTCATCATAAAGCATCCATACTTCATTGTAGTTTTATCTTGAGTTTTAATAACTTGAAACTAAAGCGAAGTCTATCGAAACTCTTTGAATCTAAATTTTCAATTCCCTACTTCCTCTCGCACTTCTTCTCCTTTTTCATAGCAACAATTTTTTCTCTGTTTTCCCCTGTGCTCGGCTCCCTTTCCCCCTTTTATAATGGGATACAAGTCAACCGATTACCCTCTGCTCAACGTGAGAAGGAAGATCGTGGAAAACATGAGGGCCCACGACCACCAATCCCTCCTTGTTTATTTCCACTTACACCAGCCAAAAATTAAAATTAAAAATCAGATACTTGAGCCTTGTTTAATTAACTGCATGTTGACAGTGCATAGGAGGTTCTGAGAATCATGTGACTTTCTCCCTCGCATCTCTTTTCTTCCCCCTCTTTCTTTTTGCTATATATATGCATACACACACACACACATATATATATATATATGCATACATACAGACGTGTGTATATATATATATATATATATATACAC
>JAKOGI010003086.1:0-68810 GCA_029747015.1 Carnegiea gigantea | reverse complement strand
ATATATATATATATATATATATATATGTATATGTATATGTATATATTGTAAGACACGCCTTCTTTATGTTAAGTTAGCCTGACTGTCTTACCTTCTACGTTATAAAATTCGTATTTTTAGAGACTATGCGAGTTAAATTGTTACTGATGTGCCTATGTGGACGATAATTTTATTAAAAAGAATTATTATTGCTATTATTGGTTTTAAAGTTAATTCGTGCTAATTTATGTCGATAGTTAATTTAATCGTTTTTCGAGTACGATTAGGTTGTCAATCTTGGAATGGGTTTCAAGGTTTAATTATCGGAGCTTGATATATTTGGGAAAAAATAATCGACGAACGATTGTATTAATGATTGGGTTTAGAATAAGAGGGACGAGATTTGACTAGCAATTTTAGTTGACTGAATAATTGAGCAAAACAACGAAGTAAAATAAATAAAATTTATAAGGTGCCGAAGCCCTTCTTTTCTCTGGCAAAAACACGATAGGGGAGGGGAGACCTATGCTATTGCTCCCAGCCCCGTCACCCCCGACCACCACGGTAAGGGGGGGAGAGAGAGAGAGGAGGCGCTGGTGCCAGCAACCAGTCGTCACACCACGTGCGGCCTCCCTGCCTAGCAACCCCATTACCGTGGACCACCACAGAGAGGGAGGGAGACATTGAGTGGTCCAGAGGAAGCAGAGGAAATCGGTGACAGCGAGGTCTCTCGGCGATGGGCATGGCGGCGACGGCGGCACGGCTGGGCGTCCGTTCATCATCAGCAGAGATGGAGAAAGATCGAGTGAGGCTTAGGGTCAGGTTTGAAACCCTAACCGCACCACCATCACTGCGAGCACCCCAATCGGCGGTTGCACATGATTCTGACGACAAGGTAGGATCAAAGGAGAGCTAGAATCGGGTTTGGGTTGGTTTGCCTTGGGCTTGAGAGTAGCAGCAGAGGGGAGGACAGATTTCGGGTTCTTGAACGTCCAAATTTAGCCCCAAAACCCCAAAATCGAGTCCTCTAGCTTGGAGTCCAGGTGGGTGTTTCTCGCTTCCTAAGTATTAGTAGTTTCGAAATTGTTTTAGCCTTTTTATGTTAAGTTTAGTTAGTTTATGCGTGAAAATGACTTCGAATCATTAAATGTTAGTTTAGTTGATTAATACTCCAAAATGGCTTTGAATCGATATATGATAGTTTAATTAGTTCACGCTTGAAAAATAGCTTTGAAATGAGTTATGCATGTTTAGAATCGATTCAAATGTATTCAGTTAATACAAGCCTGAAAATTAGCTTCGAAATGAGTTATGCATGTTTAGAATCAATTCCAGTATATTCAGTTTATACATGCCTGAAAATTTGACTTGAATGGTGACTTCGATGTAATGAACAAACGTCTTGAATCATATTATGCTTAAGTGGCTTAATTAGATGTGAATAGTGACTTCGATGTAATAAACAAACGTCTTGAATCATAGTATGCTAAGTGGTTTAATTAGACGTGAATAGTAACTTCGATGTAATAAATGAACGCCTTGAATCGTATTATGCTTAAACAGCTTAATTAGGATTGAAATGTAACTTCGAAACAATGAATGAACGCCTCGAATCGATACTTGTCTGTTTACTTGAATTATGCTTGTGAAGTAGCTTTGGAAACAACATTCGAATGACGAAATGACCATGTTTACCCCCTATTCATGAGTTACGTATGTAGGCTAGTTTCATGCCATGTGAGTTTATTTCAGTTCGTTACGTACCTATTTCAAGTTAATGCAATATAGATATATATGCGTATGTGTTTATATATATGCTATAACGCATAGTTGGATAATGGCTGCTCGCTCGGTAAGTTTATACGTGGCTATTTCATATGACTTTTATGATAATATACTATGGTTATAGAATTGAAAACCGAGATCGTAGTCGGATGGTTTGAGATAGAACTATGAGTCGTTCGAGGTTTTCTGTGGTCGGCTACTATTTGAGGAAGGAGTCTGGGTTGTGATTAACCACAATTGTGTGGATTGCGGGGCCATGTGCAGCTTATGTTGCTAAGTTGAATTATAAAGTGTTTGACTGTATACATGTGCACCCCTACCCTTTCTATGTCATTAAGTTTGATTATTTGTATAAGGATGAGTTTTGAGAAAGAAGGAATTCATGTTTTGAAATGATAGTAGCCATAATTATTAGCGCATGATGGCCTATTATAATTAAATGAATACAGTTTTGGGAGTGAACTCGCTTTAACGGGGGAATCCCTAAAGAGTTTCACAAAGGCGTGAGTTGTATGATAAAGGATTTCGCTATGAGTGACAGCAAAATTATTGGCCGTTATGGCCCATACGCTTTAAATTGGCTAAGATAATGTGCTTCGGACAATATGATATGAATGATGTTAGCCTAGGGGATAAATTCTGCTGCTAGGAAACCCTAGAAGACCCTGACGAGGGTAATAGTCCAATATGTTATATGTAGCCATCCTAGGAGTAAGAGCTTAGGCGTGAGCGTTAAGTCTCACTATGGGGTTGAGAATAGATCTCACCCAATCAGCACCCTGTAATGATCTTATGCGAGATGCATTTTCCTAATAAGCGAAGAAAAGCAGTCGGCATTACGCCATTTCAAATATTTCAGAAAGAAAGTTTTTATGGGCCATCAAGAGGCCAAATGAATGAAACGTGAAAAGCTTATAAGGGTCAGTATGCGACCGATATGAAAGAGATCTCTTTTAAAGAATATGAGACTCAAGAGGATAAATGAAGTGTTTTCAGTAAAAAGAAAGAAAGCTTCCTGTGTGTGACATGTGCATATTCCAAGTATAGCTTATGAATGAGATGCTAAGTAAGATACGAATATGAAAAAGAAAGCCTTATGAGCATATTTCATGCATACCCTATGAATGAGGTTTGATTGAGACTCAAAATGTGCATCTTACGCTTATCATATATATGAAATTGCCAAGAAAAGTATGATTATGAAAAGTGATAGCCTTTTTTGCGCATTGTATGAATAAGGTTTCATGTATAGTTTGAATGGAATGCTAAGTAGTTATGTTTATGAAAAAGAAGATTTATGTGCTTAGCCTCATTGCTTGCTTATGTGATTTGAGTGCTTGGTTTTTAAAAAATTGGTTATTTAGGGGCCTAAAAATGAGTTTGAGCGGCAAAAATGAAGTTTATGAATAGTGAACCGCCCATAAGGGTTTTACAAATGCCTAATATGATAGTAAAGTACGAATACGTGATATGTGACTACTAAAGATATTATTGCCTGCAACGGTTTTGGTTTTAAGGGGTCGGGGAACACTCACTGAGCGTGTGGTTGCTCATCCCACTACTCTTTCCCCCTTTTTACTAGGTTTTCTTTGTGACAGGAAGCAGTTGAGTCAGCTATGTCAAGATGGAATCTATTCTCGCTTGCAAGGTGTCATGTATGCCTACTTACGTGTTTAATGAAGTCATGTAAAGTATTCCTAGAATTGTCAACGTTTGTAAACAAGCATTCTAGTTCATGTAGTGTATTCAGTTTTGGGAGTCGCTCTGTACAACTATATGTGCCAACTATCTTATCAGCCAGTTGTCTTTTTAGTTGAAATCAGCTGCTTTTTGGGAAGTAAACCCTAGTACTCCGGTTGTGTGAACCATTGAGTTGTACCTTTTACTTTTCCTGTATTAATGAACTATTCTGTTTGGTGTACTCCGAGTGAGTTGCTCGTTGAGTTATGAACTCCGGCGTGTAGGCATTGAGCTTGTTTTAAATGTTTTACGCTTCCGTTGATTTGCAGGGGTTTCTTGTAAGGTTTTTAGCCTGGAAATAGTTGGTTTTTAGGGGAAACTGTATCCGTTTCACCCTAGAAATTAGGTAGGAGGTAAGAAAATGTAACGCTCCTGGCCGTAGGGGCAGGGGGTGTTACATTGTTGGTATCAGAGCAAGGGTCCTGCGATCATCGATCGCGACCTGAGTCTTGCATTTTATATAATCGCCTAGGAACACTTTGTGGTTATGTTACATATGCCTACTTTGTGTGCACATGTGACTTAGAGTATGGCCATTTGCGACTTATGTGAGGCTCGAGTAGGTTGATTGAGTGAAAGTGGTGAGTTGGGCGTTAGTATAGGAGTCAATTAGCTCCCCACCTCGAGGTGAAGTTGTGGGTGCTCATTGATATAATATGTTCCTAATGTGCTAATTTACCTCACTGATTGACTTTTTGGGATCCGGTTAAGCCGATCGAAAAAAATTTGAGGCATGTGCTAGCATGTGAGCCCAATTCATTTCCGTGTTCTTGTGTGAGCTAAGTGATGTTTTGAATGGTAAATGTTTTCTTCGTATGCTTTAATAAGACAAACAATAGTTTAAGCACGTCGATTTAAACTCGAACAATTGAAAAATCTTTCTCTAAGCTCATCTTTGCCGCTGAAGTACGATTTGCTCCTCGAGCCCCATAATGGAGTGAGCGGACGTACTCGAAGGCTGGTAGAGAGAAAGCTAGAAGCAGTTAATCATCCTTTTATTAAAAACAAAGAGATTCGAAATAGATAAGCTATTTTTCATCCTTTGAAACTCAAGATTTTGAGATGTTAATACCGTTTTGATTGTCTAGCCAAGTTTATCTTACACCGAAGGATTAGCTTTCTGTTAATGATGATAAGGGAGTTTAGATTCACAAATATGCACCCTTATGTGTGTCAAATGTTGCTCGTAAATATGTATGTGCTAAGATGTGTACGACGATAGAAATCCTTCATAATGGGCTTGGAAAGGAATGGTGGGAAATTAGTTGCTATGGTTGATAATCCTACTAAATGGTACCTTGTTGTTGTAAATTTTGAATTGCCTAAGTGAAATCAGGTGATATTTTCGCATGCATGCTTGAAAAACTAAATGCTAGTGGTCGGATTTCATTAAACATTGCGTAAGAATACTTGCTGTTCCCCCTTCTTGCCATTGTTGCCTAAACCGTGCATTACTTGCATTCTGTTATACGGATTGTTATTCGTGAATGGGGTGACGATGTTTTGGCTCAAACGATCCCTAACACACCTAGAAAGCGAAAGAGAGGAAGAACCTAGCAGACTTTGGAATTGTACATAGTAAATGATCCCTACTAAGGTAAGCGACCTATAGTGAGACTCCTATGATCACCTGTGGGATGGGTGTACCTAATAAGACCTCAACGCATACCGATAAGACCAGTAATGTCAATCATGCACAAACAAGCCTAGCAGCTAGACACCAATCCTTCCTAAATTGGACGGTGTTTAGGGCAAGCCATTGACCACAAGTTGCAATGGGGGATTGTACGCGTATATACAATTCTAGGTGTTCTTTCTATGTGACGACCCCATGAGTCTGCATGTCTCAAGGATTTCCTATGATGCCAAGTGATGCTGTGTGATGTCTCTATTGCCTTGCTATGAAATGGAAATCCCCTGGTTAAGTAACTCAGTTTTGAAATGCTTCGATTTTGTATGCTAGTGAATGAGCTTGACTTGAGTCGGATTGGTATGTGACTTGATTATTCAGATTATCTAAGTTTGGTAGTTCATGATATGGCATAACCTTTGACTTATTGCTTGCATTCCGTGAATTCTATGATTCCACATAATAGCTGAATAACTGCATACACACATATTGAAGCATGATGAGACGACCTTAGAAACCTGCATTCATAAATTCTTGCCCTTATATGTTTGATCAGAGTAGCGTAGAGGAGGCATGTAGGCCCATAACCCTTCACTCGTATGAATTTATAACCTAGGAGGCAATCAGTTCCAAGTACGGACCTTAGGGAAAGTCTCCCCCGTTAAAAAACAGTCGATTTACATTTTTACATTGGCATTTTCTTCTCAAGTTGTTCCGATCAACATGTAATGCTGGTTTATGTTACATGTGATTCTTAGTCCTTATTGTGTTTTGCGTGGACTCTACGTGATGCCAATGTGATTTCGAATGCTACTCCAAATCCGTCATTGTCAATGTGGCGTAATATAATGTCCCTACTACCTTAGTATGATGTGGTAGCTTCCTGATCAATTGATTTTACCTTAGAGTGATCTGATTTCTTCATGGCTTTGAATGAACCTGACTAAGTTAACTGCCTTCAGACGGACCTGGCATGTCCTGAAAAAGTTGTCATGAATGAAAGGCCTAAAAGTTAGCTGGGATTGATGTATAGACATAGGAATGTTAGTGCATACGTTTTCCTTTTGTAAATCGCTTGCCATGTATGTATTAGACGCATTCATGCTCCTCAGGATTCCTAGGCTGGAGAATACTAAATTGCTAATACTATGTGATGCTATACGATGCTATTATGCTTAAATGATGCTATGTGGGGCTATGTCACATTCTTATTATTCTAATATGTAATAGGAGTCTCTAAGTTAATCGTTGTGATCCCAAAGGTGACTTGAATTCATGTTTTAGAATGAGACTACTTCTATATGACCTTGAGGAGTCAACTGCCCAATTGTCCTTCTTTAAACTTCAATTCATAAGCAATGCATGTACATAGAGTTGTTGCTTACTAGGTGGATTCAGTCTAAATTATCAAAAATCTTTGTTCATTTTAAAAACAAGCTCAATATGGTTGTCCATGCCAACTCATTTGCCCCTCTTCAATGCGATTTGCCCTCGGTGCCTAAATAGAGTGAGTAAACGCTTGAAAAGGATCAGTGAGGAGGAGACTAGATACCATAAGCCATTTTCCTTTGATTTAAAAGAAGTAGTGTCTGCAAAATGAAATCTTTTGGAAACCTACCACATAGATCCTAGTTGTATCTGTACATTCTAGGAAAGACCGAACATAGATTTAGAATTTCAAGAACGAAATTCTTTTAAGGGAGGGAGAGTGTAAGAACCGCCTTTTTTATTTTAAGTTAGTCTGGCTGTCTTACCTTCTACATTATAAAATTCGTATTTTTAGATACTGTACGAGTCAAATTATTACTGATGTGCCTATGTGAACGATAATTTTATTAAAAAGAATTATTATTGCTATTATTGGTTTTAAAGTTAATTCGTGCTAATTTATGTCGTTAGTTAATTTAGTCGTTTCCCGAGTACGATTAGGTTGTCAGCCTTAGAATAAGTTTCGAGGTTTAATAATCGAGCCCTGATATATTTGAGAAAGAATAATCGACGAACGATTGCATTAACGATTGGGTTTAGAATAAGAGATACAAGATTTGACTAGCGATTTTAGTCGGCTGAATAATTGACCAAAACAACGAAATTAAATAAAAAATATATGTAAGGGGCCGAAGCCCCTTCTTTTCTCAGCCAAAAACACGACGGAGGAGGGGGGGGAGCTCTGCTACTGCTCCCAGCCCCATGACCCCCGCGGTAGAGAGAGAGAGAGAGAGAGAGAGAGAGAGAGAAGGTGCCGGCACCGGTAACCGGTCGTCCCACCACGCACAACCTCCCTGCCTAGCAACCCCATTATCGGTGACCACCACAGAGAGGGAGAGAGATCTTGAGTGGTCGAGAGAAAGTAGAGGAAACCAGTGATGGTGAGGTCTCTCGAAGGTGGGCATGGCGGTGACGGCAGCACAGCTGGGCCTCCGTTCATCACTGACAGAGATGGAGAGAGATCGAGTAAGGCTTAGGGTTAGGATTTGAAACCCTAACCGCACCACCACCACCACCGCCAGCACCCTAGTCGGCGGTTGGGCGTGATTCCGGTGACAAGGCAGGATCGAAGGACAGCTAGAATCGGGTTTGGGTTGGTTTGCTTCGTGCTTGAGAGTAGCAGCAGAGGGGGGGACGGATTTCGGGTTCTTAAACATCCAAATTCAGCCCCAAAACCCCAAAATCGAGTCCTCTAGTTTGGAGTCCAAGTGGGTGTTTCTCGCCTCCTAAGTATTAATAGTTTCGAAATTGTTTTAACCTTTAAGTTACGATGCATGTTAAGTTTAGTTAGATTATGCCTGAAAATGACTTTGAATCATTAAATGTTAGTTTAATTGATTAATACGCCAAAATGGCTTTGAATCAATATATGATAGTTTAGTTAGTTCACGCTTGAAAAATAGCTTTGAAATGAGTTATGTATGTTTAGAATCGATTTAAGTGTATTCAGTTAATACAAGCCTGAAAATTAGCTTCGAAATGAGTTATGTATGTTTAGAATGGATTCAAGTATACTCAGTTGATACATGCCTGAAAATTTGACTTGAATGGTGACTTCGATGTAATGAACGAACGTCTTGAATCGTATTATGCTTAAGTGGCTTAATTAGACTTGAATAGTGACTTTGATGTAATAAACAAATGTCTTGAATCGTAGTATGCTAGGTGGCTTAATTAGACTTGAATAATAACTTCGATGTAATAAACGAACACCTTGAATCGTATTATGCTCAAATGGCTTAATTAGGCTTGAAATGTAACTTCGAAACAATGAATGAATGTCTCGAATCGATACTTGTCTATTTACTTGAATTATGCATGTGAAGTAGCTTTGGAAACAACATTCGAATGACAAAATGAGCATGTTCATCCCCTATTTGCGAGTTATGAATGTAGGCTAGTTTCATGCCCTGTGAGTTTATTTCAGTTCATTAAGTACCAATTTCAAACTAATGCAATATAGATATAGATGCGCATGTGTTTATATACATGCTATAACGCATAGCTGGATAATGGCTGTTCGCTCGATAAGTTTATATGTAGCTATTTCATATGACTTTTATGATAATATGCTATGTTATAGAATTGAAAACCGAGATGGTAGTCGGATGGTTTCAGGTAGAACTATGAGTGGTTCGAAGTTTCCTGTGGTCGGTTGCTATGTGAGGAGGAAGTCTGGGTTGTAATTAACCGTAATCGTGTGGATTACGAGGCCATGTATGGTTTATGTTGCTAAGTTGAATTATGAAGTGTTTGACTGTATACATGTGCACCCCTACCCTTTCTATGTCATTAAGTTTGATTATTTGTGTAAGGGTGAGTTTGAAAACAGAAGGATTTCATGTTTTAAAATGATAGTAGCAATAATTATTAGTGCATGATGGCCTATTTTAATTAAATGAATACAGTTTTGGGAGTGAACTCGCTTGAACGGGGGAATCCCAAAAGAGTTTTACAAAGGCATGAGTTGTATGATAAAGGATTTCGCTGTGAGAGGCAGCAAAATTATTAGCCGTTATGGCCCACACGCTTTAAATTAGCTAAGATAATGTACTTTGGACAATATGATATGAATGATGTTGGCCTACGGGATAAGTCCTGGTACTAGGAAACCCTAGAAGACCCTGATGAGGGTAATGGTCTGATATGTTATATGTAGGCGTCCCGGGAGTAAGAGCTTAGGCGTGAGCATTAGGTCTCACTATGGGGTTGAGAATAGATCTTACCCAATCAGCACCCTGTAATGATCTTATGCCAGATGTATTCTTCTAAGCGAAGAAAAGCAGTCGGCATTACGCCATATCAAGTATTTAAGAAAGAAAGTTTTTATGGGCCATCAAGAGGCCAGATGAATGAAACGTGAAAAGCTTATAAGGGTCAGTATGTGACCGATATGAAAGAGATCTCTTTTAAAGAATATGAGCCTCAAGAGGCTAAATGAAGTGTTTTCAGTGAAAAGAAAGAAAGCTTCCTGTGTATGACATGTGCATATTCCAAGTATAACTTATGAATGAGATGCTAAGTAAGATACGAATATGAAAAAGAAAGCCTTATCAGCATATTTCATGCATACCTTATAAATGAGGTTTGATTGAGACTCGAAATGTGCATCTTACACTCATCATATGAATGAAATGCCAAGAAAAGTATGATTATGAAAAGTGATAGCCTTATGTGCACATTGTATGAATGAGGTTTCATGTATAGTTTGAATGGAATGCTAAGTAGTTATGTTTATGAAAAAGAAGATTTATGTGCTTAGCCTCGTTGCTTGCTTATAGTGAGTGCTTGGTTTTAAAAAAATTGGTTATTTAGGGGCCTAAAAATGAGTTTGAGCAGAAAAAATGAAGTTTATAAATAGTGAACCGTCCATAAGGGTTTTACGAATGCCTAATATGATAGTAAAGTACGAATACGTGATATGTGACTATTAAAGATATTATTACCTGCAACGGTTTTGGTTTTAAGGGGTTGGGAAACACTCACTGAACGTGTGATTGCTCATCCCACTACTCTTTCCCCCTTTTCACTAGGTTTTCTTTGTGACAGGAAGAAGTTGAGTCAGCTATGTCAAGATGGAATCTATTCTCGCTTGCAAGGTGTCATGTGTGCCTACTTACGTGTTTAATGAAGTCATGTAAAGTATTCCTAGAATTGTCAACGTTTGTAAACAAGCATTCTAGTTCATGTAGTGTATTCGGTTTAGGAGTCGCTCTGTACGACTATATGTGCCAACTATCTTATCAGCCAATTGTCTTTTTTGTTGAAATCAGCTACTTTTTGGGATGTAAACCCCCAGTACTCCGGTTGTGTGAACCATTGAGTTGTACCTTTTACTTTTCCTGTATTAATGAACTATTCTGTTTGGTGTACTCCGAGCGAGTTGCTCTTGAGTTATGAACTCCGGCGTGTAGACGTTGAGCTTGTTTTAAATATTTTATGCTTTCGTTGATTTGCAGGAGTTTATTGTAAGGTTTTTAGCCTGGAAACAGCCGGTTTTTAGAGGAAACTCTGTCCGTTTTGCCCTAGAAATTAGGTAGGAAGTAAGAAAACGTAACGCTCCCGGTCGTAGGGCCTGGGGGTGTTACATTGATGGTATCAGAGCAAGGGTCCTACAACCATAGGCCGCGACCTGAGTCTTGCATTTCATATAGTCGCCTAGGAACACTTTGTGGTTATGTGACATATCCCTATTTTGTGTGCACGTGTGCCTTATAGTATGGCCATTTGCGACTTATGTGAGGCTCGAGTAGGTTGATTGAGTGAAAGTGGTGAGTTGGGCATTAGTATAGGAGTCAATTAGCTCCCCACCTCGAGGTGAAGTTGTGGGTGCTCATTGATATAATATGTTCCTAAGGTGCTAATTGACTTCACTGATTGGCTTTTTACGATCCGGTTAAGCCAATCGAATAAAACTTGAGCCATGTGTTAGGATGTGAGCCCAATTCATTTCCGTGTTCTTGTGTGAGCCAAGTGATGTGTTGAATGGTAAATGTTTTCTTCGTACGCTCTAATAAGACAATCAATAGTTTAAGCACGTCGATTTAAACTCGAACGATTAAAAAATCTTTCTCTAAGCTCATCCTTGCCGCTGAAGTACGATTTGCTCCTCGGGCCCCATAATGGAGTGAGCGGACGTACTCGAAGGTTGGTAGAGAGAAAGCTAGAAGCAGTTAATCATCCTTTTATTAAAAACAAAGAGATTCGAAATAGATAAGCTATTTTTCATCCTTTGAAACTCAAGATTTTGAGATGTTGATGCCGTTTTGACTGTCGAGCCAAGTTTATCTTACACCGAAGGATTAGCTTTCCGTTAGTGATGATAAGGGAGTTTAGATTCACAAATACGCGCCCTTATGTGTGTCAAATGTTGCTTGTAAATGTGTATGTGCTAAGATGTGTACGGCAATAGAAATCCTTCACAATTGGCTAGGAAAAGAATGATGGGAAATTATTTGCTATGATTGATAATCCTACTAAATGGTACCTTGCTGTTGTGAATTTTGAATTGCCTAAGTGAAATTAGGAGATAGTTTCGCATACATGCTTGAAAAACTAAATGCTAGTGGTAGGATTTCGTTAAACATTGCGTAAGAATACCTACTGTTCCCCTTTCTTGCCATTGTTATCTAAACTGTGCATTACTTGCATTCTATTATACGGATTGTTATTCGTGAATGGGGTGATGATGTTTTGGCTCGAACGAACCCTAATACACCTAGACAGCAAAAGGGAGAAAGAACCTAGCAGACTTTGAAATTGTACATAGTAAATAATCCCTACTAAGGTAAGCGACCTATAGTGAGACTCCTATGATCACCTGTGGGATGGGTGTACCTCATAAAACCTCAACACATACCTATAAGACCAGTAATGTCAACCATACGTAAACAACCCTAGTAGCTGGACACCAATCCTTCCTAAATTGGAAGGTATTTAGCGCAAGCCATTGACCACAGGTTGCAACGGGGGATTGTACGCGTATATACAATTCTAGGTGTTCTTTCTATGTGACGACCCCATGAGTCTGCATGTCTCAAGGATTTCTTATGACGCCAAGTGATGCTGTGTGATGTCTCTATTACCTTGCTATGAAATGAACACCCCCTGGTTAAGAAACTCAGTTTTGAAATGCTTCGATTTTGCATGCTAATGAATGAGCTTGACTTGAGTCGGATTGGTGTGTGACTTGATTATTTAGATTATCTAAGTTTGGTAATTCATGACATGGCATAACCTCTGACTTATTGCTTGCATTCCATGAATTCTATGATTCCACGTAATAGCTGAATAACTACATACACACATATTGAAGCATGATTAGATGACCTTAGAAACCTGCATTCATATATTCTTGCCCTTATATGTTTGATCAGAGTAGCGTAGAGGAGGCCTGCAGGCCCATAACCCTTCACTCGTATGAATTTATGACCTAGGAGGCAATCAGCTCCAAGTAAGGACCTTAGGGAAAGTCTACCCTATCAAAAAACAGTCAATTTACATTCTTACCTTGGCATTTTCTTCTCAAGTTGTTCCTATCGACATGTAATGCTGGTTTATGTTACATGTGATTCTCAGTCATTGTTGTGTTCCGCGTGGACTCTACGTGATGCCAATGTGATTTCAAATGCGACTCCAAATCCGTCATTGTCGATGTGGCATAATATAATGTCCCTAATACTTAGTACGATGTGGTAGCTTCCTGATCAATTGATTTTACCTTAGAGTGATCTGATTTCTTCATGCCTTTGAATGAACCTGACTAAGTCCACTGCCTTTGTTAAGCCAAAAATCATGCATGGTTTTAATAATTGTTTTGATTATATTATATATATTATTGCGTCTAATTTACTTTATTTTATATATTTTTTTTTCAGGTTAGGCATCAATAAAATAAAAAGGGAAGAGAAGACGTCGAAGTTCGGGTTTTACATATTTGGCTATAAAGACGGTCCAAAAATAATAATTTATGAAAAATATTATTTTCATAATCATTTAATTGGGCTAAAGTTTCAAGAGTTGGAGAAGAGCTAGAAGTCTTGAGAGAGAAGGAAGAAAGGAAGAAAGTAAGAAGAAAACCCTATTTACTAACCCTAATCACCATCACCCTCACCATAATAAAAGGAAGCCACAGCACATCTCTCATGACCTCAACCCACAAAAACACGCGGCCTCCTTCATCATCGTCGTGATCACCATCATCATCTTTCAGGCTCACCATCCCTACGCACACCATATCTACAAGCCTCTCTCCTTCTCCCTCAACATCATCACCATCTCCTCCTTTTATAAAGAACCCCACGCCTCTATTAACTTCATCCACAGCCTTCTTCCTCATCATCTAATCACCATCATCATTCTATCATCATCACAAAGCCACGGCCATCCTCCTTCCTAATTGATTTTCATTTTTTTTTCATTTTTTATGTTTAGTTTACTATTAAACATGAACCCTTTGGTTAATTGTGATTTTATTTTTTATATGAGTGAGTAATTTTTTTGTGCTTAGTATAATCTATTTGAAACCATGCTAAGTTGATTATTTTGAAACAAGTTTCATGCTTTATTGTCTAGTTGATTTATATTCATGATTCTATAGCGATTAGTATTTATCGTTCATGATATTCGTATTATATTACTTGCATGCATGTTGGTTAGTTTAATACGAATTTATATGATAGTTTAGAAGGCTTTAACACGTAAAAGTTATCGCCTTTTAAGCATTAGTATCACCCTAATTAATCATGGATGGTTCAAACCCATCTCTTTTAATTAGGTAATCGTTTTAGATCTTTGTTAAATCGATTTGCTGGTAAATTGGTTACAAAGCGTTAGATGATGTTTTTCTAATACGTAATGCTCTAGTTTGATTAAATTCTTGCGATGGTGTAAGGGTTATCAAATTAGTAGGGTTTATATTAGGGTTGGACCTAATTAAACGATAATATAAGGAAAAACGGAGAAGATCCACTGGTGGGTGTCTTTTACAATTTAACTCATGGATGAAATCGACTTGTGTGTTAATGATAAATATTAATTTGCATGGTGGATATAGATTACGCTAATCATTTTTCATACATTTCATATCCTTTGATAATTATTTGTTGCTTTCAGTTAATTTGTTTAGTTTGTTATCCCTCAATTATTAGCTTTAATATAAATTCCGTTTACACCCCTCCAAAGAGTAGTATTTTAGGAGTGTCTTGCTAATTTTAGATTAATTAGATTTCGATTTTTAGAGTGATTATAATTTTCAGATTTAATTTAAATTCTGTTTTGCCGTTTAATTACGGGTTTGTTAGAAATTAGGCTAAAAATAGTTCCTTTCGTTTTTTTCAAGTTTTAATCCATCCTAGGGTTCATATAGTGTCCTAATCTGCTCTGTTTAATTTTGGAATTTTTGGAAATTATTTGATAATTTCTTCAGAAGTATTCCGTGAATTAGATATGTGTAGGTTTTTATTTCAATAAATTTGAAAATTATGTTTTTAATTATTGTTTCATGTTTTTTAGGTGTTATTGAGTCCAGAAAATTATATTCTTAAATTTGGATAATTTGGTTGATTAATTTCCTATTTATATTAGTACAGTTTAATTTTTTTCTAATTTCAGATTTAATTTTCTGCTTTATTTTTCTGCAGTAATTTTTTTGTTTAAATTTTTATGAAGTTAATTGGATATAATTTTGGAGTTACAAGATTATAAGCTTGAAGAATATTATTTAGATTACTATTTGTGATTTGTTTTATATTAGTTTTCTGTTTTTTATTTTCTGTTTCACTTTTTAGTTGATTATTATGTTATTATTCTGTTTTTTAGTTTTCTAGATTATTTAGGATAGATATTTACTTTTTTAATTTCAAAATTAAATTTAGAATATTTAGGAGTACTTTAAGTATTTTTCTAGATTTTTATTTATTAAATTTGATTTATTTTAGAATTACAAAGGGTAGAAACAATAAATTAGAGTAGTAAAATCATTTAGAATTAAATTAGCCTTTTGACATAATCTTCCCTCGTGGGATCGATCCCTACTTTTCTATGGTGTAAAAATTATTTATAAATCGAAGTAGCGGTTAAATTTGTTGCTCTACGATAAGTTTTACAAATTTTGGCGCCGTTGCCGGGGAAAGAAAATAAAATTGCTAGTTTACTTTTATTTTATTTTACTACTTTTATTATTTTAATTTTAATTTTTGCAGATTGCCCGTAATGTATGAGATTAAGGAGTGCTAAGGAAATTGAAGAGGACAAGGAGCAAATATTGAAAGCTAAAAACAAAGATAGTCATCCTAACCCAGTAAGTCTTAAGGTTAAAGAGGTAAGAATGTCCACTATTCAAGAACTTGCTGCCCCTAACCTGGAAACCCAATCCATGTTCATCACTTATGCTGCATTAGATAAACCTTTGAAACTGAACTCTGAATTTATCAATCTGTTACCCAAGTTTCATGGATTAGTTGGACAGGAGCTATACCATCATATTAGTGAATTCCTTATTACATGCTCTGCTATGGTGCCTGAGGGGACTCTTGAAGACTAAATTAGGTTGAGAGCCTTTCCTTTTTCTTTGCTTGGTAATGCTAAAGATTGGTTGTATTACATGCATGCTGGATCTTTCTCTACATGGACTCCATTACATAATTCATTTTTAGAGAAATTTTTTCCAGCATCCCGAATTGAATCTATTAGGAAGAATATATGTGGAATTAAACAAATGAATAGGAAAATTTTTTGCGAGTACTGGGAAAGATTTAATAAACTATGTGCTAGTTATCCCCAACATCAAATAATTGAACAGTTGTTGATTCAATATTTTTATGAGGATTTGCTTCCTATGGATCGTAATATGGTTGATGTTGCTAGTGGGGGGCTCTAGTTAATAAAACTCCAATAGAGGCCAGAAATTTATTCAATCTAATGGCCCAAAATACTCAGTAGTTTGGTACTAGAGAGTCATAAATTAAAAGGGTTAATGAGATTGGTTCTAGTTCATCTGTAGAGAGTCAGTTATCTCACATTACTGCTATGTAAAATAAGATGATTATTGGGGGAGTACAAAAACCAGTCATATGTGACATTTGTTATCTAGAGGGGCATCCTACTGATGCATGTCCTACACTTCAAGAGGGTAATGTTAATGCGGTCTATTCTAACCAAGATCAAAGGAGGTATGATCTCTATTCTAACACCCATAATGAAGGATGGAGAGACCACCCTAACCTTAGGTATGGCCCTCAAACCAATCTACCTGGTTTTGACCAAACATCTCGTCAACCTTCTAATCAAGATAGGACCAACTTCCTACTAGAATAAGTCTTTAAGAAGATGGATGATAGGTTCTAGATTTTGGAGGCAACTCTTAAGTAGGTTCAAGAGAGACAGACTGCGACTGATATCACAACTTGCAGGCTCAAATACAAAATAGGTTACCATCTCAGCCTTACCCTAACCCTAAAGAGAATGTTAGTGCCATAACACTTAGGAGTGGGAAAGAGTTAGAAGAGCCTAGGAAGAGTAGAAAGTTTGAGCTTGAGTTAGAGGTCAAAGGAGCTGAACTTGAGTTAAATATAGATTCTAATCAAACTGCTAGGGAAATAGGAGAGAAGAAAAGAGAACCTTATAAGCCAATTCCACCCTTTCCTAAGAGATTTCGAAGCCCTACTTCTAAGGTGAATGAGGCTAACCAAGAGATCTTAGAGATATTAAAGAAGGTAGAGATCAACATACTTCTCCTTGATGCCATTAAACAGGTGCCTCGTTATGCTAAGTTCTTGAAAGAATTATGTACTACTAAAAGAAAATTAGTAGGGAATGAAAAGACAAGTGTAAGGAAAAATGTGCCTATAGTTTTTCAAAGGAAACTTCCCCCTAAGTGCAAAGACCCAGGTGTGTTTTCTGTTTCTTGTAAGATAGGAAATCTTTACTTTGATAAAGCTATACTTGATTTGGGTGCTTCTATTAATGTTATGCCTAGGTCTATTTAGGACAACATAGGAAAGTTAAAGAAAACTGGTGTAGTGCTTCAGTTAGCTGATAGGAGTAGTATTCACCCAGATGGAGTGTTAGAGGATGCCTTAGTTCAAGTAAATGAACTTGTGTTTGCTGCTGATTTTTATGTGATGAACATGGGTGATGCATGTTATGATATCCCCATCTTGCTTGGTAGGCCATTTTTGAAAACAGTTAGGACTAAAATTGATATGCATAAAGGAGCATTAACCATGGAATTTGATAGTGAAGTGATTAAATTTAATTTTAATGCCATGAGATTTCCTACTGATATGAATTACGTGTATGCACTTGATGTTATTGCTGGGTTGCCCCAGGATATTTATGACTTACCCAATGAAGATGAATTTTTGACTGTAGTTACCAAGAGTCTTGATCATACGGAGTTTCAAAAAGCGCCTTACCAGATCAATGATGATTTAATAGAAGAGATCCAACTAGAGGATCTAAGAGCTTCTTGAAGTCGAGCCAACGTCTACAAATAAAGGCGCTGGTTGGGAGACAACCCAACATTTTTAGGGAAGTACCCATTTAATTTTGCTCTTATTTTCATTATTTCTATCTTTTTGCATGCATTAGGGACAATGGATGAATTAAGTGTGTGGGGGTGCATCCTGCATTTAATTCTTGCACCTGCATTTAATTCCTGCCGTTTTTATTCTTGAAAAAAAAAACAAAGAAAATTGAGCGAAATTTTTTTTTTTTCTTATAAATAATGCATGATATGAGTTTATGCTAGGCTTGCTTATTTAAAAAATTGTTGTTTTCTTAGCTATTTTGTAGTTTATTCTTTTATGAGTGAAGACTTCTAAGCATGCTAGCTATCTTTCAGAGAAGTTGGAGTTGATCCTCATCTTTAATGAGGAACTGTCATGATTATTCATCTTATTTAGTCATATTATATAGCCGTTCAGAGGCAACAAAATGACCTGATCCATTTCCTAGACTATTAAATTAGTAGAATAACTGGAAAAAAAAAGAATAAAAAAAGGAAAAAAAAAGAGAGCCAAAGTCGGGAATGACAAGTACCCCTTTGAGGCATGCGCTACTGGATGCTACCCTTTAAGGCAATGCTGCCATAATAAAATAAATAAAAGTAATGATGAAAATGAAATGTTTGCTCCAACACCTCTACTCGGGTGAGTGTAAGATAGGGAGTGTTTAATTTCTAAGTCCCTATATGGGCCTCGAATATGTGTGCTAGTGGAATTTGAAAAAAAAAAAAAAGAAAAATGAAGGAATAAATACAAGACAAGTTAGAATCAATTCAATGAGTTATTCTATCTAGTTCCATTGTCTCTATAGCCATACCATGCCTCAATTTTTCTATCTTAAATTTTTAGACCTCTTGATTGGTGTATGAATATTTAAAAGAGATGGATAATTATTGATCTTGTTACTTTATTATGGAAATATTGTGAAGTTGATGAATAAACTCTTTGATGGTAGTTAGATGTCTAGTCGTTATTCACTTGTAGGAGGAAAAACTATTTAATCTTCAATAAAACTATTTATAAAGCAAGCCAATGCCTAGTATGAATATTATAGTTATGCATGACTTTATAAGAGAGAAAGAGGATCAGTTTTTTAAATTGAGTCTAAGATTTCTTTGTACGAGGACGTCCAAAGTCTAAGTGTGGGGGAGTTTGTTAAGCCAAAAATCATACATGGTTTTAATAATTATTTTGATTATATTATATATATTATTGCATCTAATTTACTTTATTTTATATATTTTTTTCAGGTTAGGCATCAATAAAATAAAAAGGGAAGAGAAGACGTCGAAGTTGGGGTTTTACACGCTTGGCTATAAAGACGGTCCAAAAATAACAATTTATAGAAAATATTATTTTCATAATTATTTAATTGGGCTAGGGTTTCAAGAGTTAGAGAAGAGCTAGAAGTCTTGAGGGAGAAGGAAGAAAGGAAGAAAGGAAGAAGAAAATCCTATTTACTAACCCTAATCACCATCACCCTCACCATAATAAAGGAAGCCACGACACATCTCTCATGACCTCAACCCGCAAAATGACGCAGCCTCCTTCATCATCACCGTGATCACCATCATCATCTTTCAGGCTCACCATCCCTACGCACACCATATCTACACGCCTCTCTCCTTCTCCCTTAACATCGTCATCATCTCCTCCTTTCATAAAGAACCCCACGCCTCTATCAACTTCATCCACAACCTTCTTCCTCATCATCTAATCACCATCATCATTCTATCATCATCACAAAGCCACGGCCATCCTCCTTCCTAATTGATTTTCATTTTTTTCCCCTCTTTTTGGGTGTTTAGTTTACTATTAAATATGAAACCTTTGGTTAATTGTGATTTTATTTTTTATATGAGTGAGTAATTTTTTTGTGCTTAGTATAATCTATTTGAAACCATGCTAAGTTGATTATTTTGAAACAAGTTTCATGCTTTATTGTCTAGTTGATTTATATTCATGATTCTATAGCAATTAGTATTTATCGTTCATGATATTCGTATTATATTACTCGAATGCATGTTGGTTAGTTTAATACGAATTCATATGATAGTTTAAAAGGTTTTAACACGTAAAAGTTATCGCTTTTAAAGCATTAGTATTACCCTAATTAATCATGGATGGCTCAAACCCATCTCTTTTAATTAGGTAATGGTTTTAGATCTTTGTTAAATTGATTAACTGGTAAATTAGTTACAAAGCATTAGATGATGTTTTTCTAATACGTAATGCTCTAGTTTGATTAAATTCTTATGCTGATGTAAGGGTTATTAAATTAGTAGGGTTTACATTAGGGTTGGACCTAATTAAACTATAATATAAGGAAAAACGGGGAAGATCCGCTGGTGGGTGTCTTCTACAGTTTAACTCATGGATGAAATCGACTTGTGTGTTAATGATAAATATTAATTTGCATGGTGGATATAGATTATGCTAAGCATTTTTCATAAATTTGATATCCTTTGATAATTATTTATTGCTTTTAGTTAATTTGTTTAGTTTGTTAATTTTTATCCTTCAATTATTAGCTTTAATATAAATTCGTTTACACCCCCCCAAAGAGTGGTATTTTAAGAGCGTCTTGCTAACTTTAGATTAGTTAGATTTCGATTTTTAGAGTGATTATAATTTTCAGATTTAATTTAAATTCTGTTTTGCCGTTTAAGTACTAGTTTGTTAGAAATTAGGCTAAAAATAGTTCCTTTCGTTTTTTTTCAAGTTTTAATCCATCCTAGGGTTTATATAGTGTCCTACTCTGCTCTGTTTAATTTTGGAATTTTTGAAAATTATTTGATAATTTCTTCAGAAGTATTTCGTGAATTAGATATGTGCAGGTTTTTATTTTAATAAATCTGAAAATTACATTTTTAATTTTTATTTCATGTTTTTTAGGTGTTATTGAGTCCAGAAAATTATATCCTTAAATTTGGATAATTTGGTTGATTAATTTCGTATTTATATTAGTACAGTTTAATTCTTTTTTAATTTCATATTTAATTTTCTGCTTTTTGCAGTAATTTTTTTGTTTAAATTTTTCTGAAGTTAATTGGATATAATTCTGGAGTTACAAATTATAAATTTGAAGAATATTATTTTAGGTTACTATTTGTGATTTGTTTTATATTAGTTTTCTATTTTTTATTTTCTGTTTCACTTTTTAGTTGATTATTATGTTATTATTCTATTTTTTAGTTTTCTAGATTATTTAGGATAGCTATTTACTGTTTTAATTTCAAAATTAAATTTAGAATATTTAGGAGTACTTTAAGTATTTTTCTAGATTTTTATTTATTAAATTTGATTTATTTTAGAATTACAAAGAGTGTAAACAATAAATTAGAGTAGTAAAATTATTTAGAATTAAATTAGCCTTTTGACATAATCTTCCCTCGTGGAATCGATCCCTACTTTCCTATGCTATAAAAATTATTTATAAATCGAAGTAATGGTTAAATTTGTAACTCTACGATAAGCTTTATAAATTTTGTCGCCGTTGCCGGGGAAGGAAAATAAAATTGCTAGTTTACTTCTATTTTATTTTACTACTTTTATTATTTTTGTTTTAATTTTCGCAGATTGCCCGTAATGTATGAGATTAAGGAGTGATAAGGAAATTGGAGAGGACAAGGAGCAAATATTGAAAGCTAAAAACAAAGATAGTCATCGTAACCCAATAAGTCTTAAGGTTAAAGAGGTAAGAATGTCCACTCTTCGAGAACTTGCTGCCCCCAACCCGGAAACCCAACCCATGTCCATCACTTATGCTGCATTAGATAAACCTTTGAAACTGAACTCTGGATTCATCAATCTGTTACCCAAGTTTTATGGATTAGTTGGAGAGGACCTATACCGTCATATTAGTGAATTCCTTATTACATGCTCTGTTATGGCGCCTGAGGGGATTCTTGAAGACCAAATTAGGTTGGGAGCCTTTCCTTTTTCTTTGCTTGGTAATGCTAAAGATTGGTTGTATGACATGCATGCTGGATCTTTCTCTACATGGACTCCATTGCATAAATTATTTTTAGAGAAATTTTTTCCAGCATCCCGAATTGAATCTATTAGGAAGGATATATGTGGAATTAAATAAATGAATAGGGAAACTTTTTGTGAGTACTGGGAAAGATTTAATAAACTGTGTGCTAGTTATCCCCAACATCAAATAATTGAACAGTTGTTGATTCAATATTTTTATGAGGGTTTGCTTCCTATGGATCGTAATATGGTTGATGCTGCTAGTGGGGGGACTCTAGTTAATAAAACTCCAATAGAGGCCAGAAATTTATTCAATCTAATGGCCTAAAATACTCAGTAGTTTGGTACTAGAGAGTCATAAATTAAAAGGGTTAATGAGATTGGTTCTAGTTCATCTGTAGAGAGTCAGTTATCTCACATTACTGCTATGTTAAATAAGATTATTATTGGGAGAGTACAAAAAGCAGTCATATGTGGCATTTGTTATCTAGAGGAGCATCCTACTGATGCATGTCCTACACTTCAAGAGGGTAATGTTAATGCGGTCTATTCTAACCAAGATCAAAGAGGTATGATCCCTATTCTAACACCTATCATGAAGGATGGAGAGACCACCCTAACCTTAGGTATGGCCCTTAAACCAATCTACCTGATTTTGACCAAACATCTCGTCAGCCTTCTAATCAAGATAGGACCAACTTCCTACTAGAACAAGTCTTTAAGAAGATGGATGATAGGTTCCAGATTTTGGAGACAACTCTTAAGTAGGTTCAAGAGAGACAGACTGCGCCTGATATCATAACTTGCAGGCTCAAATACAAAATAGGTTACCATCTCAGCCTTACCCTAACCCTAAGGAGAATGTTAGTGTCATAACACTTAGGAGTGGGAAAGAGTTAGAAGAGCTTAGGAAGAGTAGAAAGTTTGAGCTTGAGTTAGAGGTCAAAGGAGCTGAACTTGAGTTAAATATAGATTTTAATCATACAACTAGGGAAATAGGAGAGAAGAAAAGAGAACCTTATAAGCTAATTCCACCCTTTCCTAGGAGATTTCGAAGCCCTACTTCTAAGGTGAATGAGGCTAACCAAGAGATCTTAGAGATATTAAAGAAGGTAGAGATCAACATACTTCTCCTTGATGCCATTAAACAGGTGCCTCGTTATGCTAAGTACTTGAAAGAATTATGTACTACTAAAAGAAAATTAGTAGGGAATGAAAAGGTAAGTGTAGGGAAAAATGTGCCTACAGTTTTTCAAAGGAAACTTCCCCCTAAGTGCAAAGACCCGGGTGTGTTTTCTGTTTCTTGTAAGATAGGAAATCTTTACTTTGATAAAACTATGCTTGATTTGGGTGCTTCCATTAATATTATGCCTAGGTCTATTTATGACAAACTGAACATAGGAAAGTTAAAGAAAACTGGTGTAGTGCTTCAGTTAGCTGATAGGAGCAGTATTCACCCAGGTGGAGTGTTGGAGGACGCCTTAGTCCAAGTGAATGAACTTGTGTTTCCTGCTGATTTTTATGTGATCAACATGGGTGGTGCATGTTATGATATCCCCATCTTGCTTGGTAGGCCATTTTTGAAAACAGCTAGGACTAAAATTGATGTGCATAAGGGAGCATTAACCATGGAATTTGATGGTGAAGTGATTAAATTTAATATTTTTGATCCCATGAGATTTCCTACTGATGTGAATTATGTGTATGCACTTGATGTTATTGCTGAGTTGCCCCAGGATATTTATAACTTACCCAATGAAGATGAATTTTTGACTGTAGTTACCAAGAGTCTTGATCATGCGGAGTTTCAAAAAGTGCCTTACCAGATCAATGATGATTTAATAGAAGAGATCCAACCAGAGGATCTAGGAGCTTCTTGAAGTCGAGCCAGCGTCTACAGACAAAGGCGCTGGTTGGGAGGCAACCCAACATTTTTAGGGAAGTACCCATTTAATTTTGCTCTTATTTTCATTATTTCTATCTTTTTGCATGCATTAGGGATAATGCATGAATTAAGTGTGTGGGGGTGCATCGTGCATTTAATTCCTGCACCTGCATTTAATTCCTACTGTTTTTATTCTTGAAAAAACAAAACAAGGAAAATTGAGCGAGAAAATTTTTTTTCTTATAAACAATGCATGATATGAGTTTATGCTAGGCTTGCTTGTTTAAAAATTTTTTGTTTTCTTAGCTATTTTATAGTTTATTCTTTTATGATTGAAAACTTGTAAGCATGCTAGCTATCTTTTAGAGAAGTTGGAGTTGATCCTCATCTTTAATGAGGAACTGTCATGATTATTCATCTTATTTAATCATGTCATATAGCCGTTCAGAGGCAACAAAATGACCTGATCCATTTCCTAGACTATTAAATTAGTAGAATAACTCAAAAAAAAAGAAAAAAAAGAAAAAAAAAGAGAGCCAAAGTCGGGAATGACAAATACCCCTTTGAGGCATGCGCTACTGGATGCGACCCTTTAAGGTAATACTGCCATAATAAAATAAATAAAAGTAGTGATGAAAATGAAATGTTTGCTCCAACACCTCTATTCGGGTGAGTGTAAGACAGGGGGTGTTTAATTTCTAAGTCCCCATATGGGCCTCGAATATGTGCGCTAGTGGAATTTGAAAAAAAAAAAAGAAAGAAAAATGAAGGAATAAATACAAGACAAGTTAGAATCAATTCAATGAGTTATTCTATCTAGTTCCATTGTCTCTATAGCCATACCATGCCTCAATTTTTCTATCTTAAATTTTTAGACCTCTTGATCGGTGTATGAATATTTAAAAGAGATGGATAATTGTTGATCTTGTTACTTTATTATGGAAATGTTGTGAAGTTGATGAATAAACTCTTTGATGGTAGTTAGATGTCTAGTCGTTATTTACTTGTAGGAGGAAAAACTAATTAATCTTCAATAAAACTATTTTTAAAGCAAGCCAATGCCTAGTATGAATATTATAGTTATGCATGACTTTATAAGAAAGAAAGAGGATCAGTTTTTTAAATTGAGTCTAAGATTTCTTTGCACGAGGACGTCCAAAGTCTAAGTGTGGGGGAGTTTGTTAAGCCAAAAATCATGCATGGTTTTAATAATTATTTTGATTATATTATATATATTATTGCGTCTAATTTACTTTATTTTATATATTTTTTTCAGGTTAGGCATCAATAAAATAAAAAGGGAAGAGAAGACGTCGAAGTTGGGGTTTTACACGCTTGGCTTTAAGACGGTCCAAAAATAACAATTTATAGAAAATATTATTTTCATAATTATTTAATTGGGCTAGGGTTTCAAGAGTTAGAAAAGAGCAGAAGTCTTGAGGGACAAGGAAGAAAGGAAGAAAGGAAGAAGAACATCCTATTTACTAACCCTAATCACCATCACCCTCACCATAATAAAAGGAAGCCACGACACATCTCTCATGACCTCAACCAACAAAATCACGCAGCCTCCTTCATCCTCACCGTGATCACCATCATCATCTTTCAGGCTCACCATCCCTACGCACACCATATCTACACGCCTCCCTCCTTCTCCCTTAACATCGTCATCATCTCCTCCTTTCATAAAGAACCCCACGCCTCTATCAACTTCATCCACAACCTTCTTCCTCATCATCTAATCACCATCATCATTCTATCATCATCACAAAGCCACGGCCATCCTCCTTCCTAATTGATTTTCATTTTTTTCCCCTCTTTTTGGGCGTTTAGTTTAATATTAAACATGAACCCTTTGGTTAATTGTAATTTTATTTTTTATATGAGTGAGTAATTTTTTTGTGCTTAGTATGATCTATTTGAAACCATGCTAAGTTGATTATTTTGAAACAAGTTTCATACTTTATTGTCTAGTTGATTTATATTCATGATTCTATAGCGATTAGTATTTATCGTTCATGATATTCGTATTGTATTACTCGAATGCATGTTGGTTAGTTTAATACGAATTCATATGATAGTTTAAAAGGTTTTAACACGTAAAAGTTATCGCCTTTTAAGCATTAGTATCACCCTAATTAATCATGGATGGCTCAAACCCATCTCTTTTAATTAGGTAATCGTTTTAGATCTTTGTTAAATCGATTTGCTGATAAATTAGTTACAAAGCATTAGATGATATTTTTCTAATACGTAATGCTCTAGTTTAATTAAATTCTTACGCTGGTGTAAGGGTTATCAAATTAGTAGGGTTTATATTAGGGTTGGACCTAATTAAACTATAATATAAGGAGAAACGGAGAAGATCCGCTGGTGGGTGTCTTCTACAGTTTAACTCATGGATGAAATCGACTTGTGTATTAATGATAAGTATTAATTTGCATGGTGGATATAGATTATGCTAAGCATTTTTCATAAATTTGATATCCTTTGATAATTATTTGTTGCTTTTAGTTAATTTGTTTAGTTTGTTAATTTTTATCCTTCAATTATTAGCTTTAATATAAATTCAGTTTACACCCCCCCAAAGAGTAGTATTTTAGGAGTGTCTTGCTAATTTTAGATTAGTTAGATTTCGATTTTTAGGGTGATTATAATTTTCAGATTTAATTTAAATTCTGTTTTGCCGTTTAATTACTGGTTTGTTAGAAATTAGGCTAAAAATAGTTCCTTTCATTTTTTTTCAAGTTTTAATCCATCTTAGGGTTTATATAGTGTCCTAATCTGCTCTGTTTAATTTTGGAATTTTTGGAAATTATTTGATAATTTCTTCAGAAGTATTTCGTGAATTAGATATGTGCAGGTTTTTATTTCAATAAATCTGAAAATTACGTTTTTAATTTTTATTTCATGTTTTTTAGGTGTTATTGAGTCCAGAAAATTATATCCTTAAATTTGGATAATTTGGTTGATTAATTTCGTATTTATATTAGTACAGTTTAATTCTTTTCTAATTTCAGATTTAATTTTTTGCTTTATTTTTCTGCAGTAATTTTTTTGTTTAAATTTTTCTGAAGTTAATTGGATATAATTCTGGAGTTACAAGATTATAAAGTTGAAGAATATTATTTTAGGTTACTCTTTGTGATTTGTTTTACATTAGTTTTCTGTTTTTTATTTTCTGTTTCACATTTTAGTTGATTATTATGTTATTATTCTGTTTTTTAGTTTTCTAGATTATTTAGGATAGTTATTTACTGTTTTAATTTCAAAATTAAATTTAGAATATTTAGGACTACTTTAAGTATTTTTCTAGATTTTTATTTATTAAATTTGATTTATTTTAGAATTACAAAGAGTAGAAGCAATAAATTAGAGTAGTAAAATTATTTAGAATTAAATTAGCCTTTTGACATAATCTTCCCTCGTGGGATCTATCCCTACTTTCCTATGCTATAAAAATTATTTATAAATCGAAGTAGTGGTTAAATTTATAGCTCTACGATAAGCTTTATAAATTTTGTCGCTGTTGCCGGAGAAGGAAAATAAAATTGCTAGTTTACTTCTATTTTATTTTACTGCTTTTATTATTTTTGTTTTAATTTTTGCAGATTGCCCGTAATGTATGAGATTAAGGAGTGGTAAGGAAATTGGAGAGGACAAGGAGCAAATATTGAAAGCTAAAAACAAAGATAGTCATCCTAACCCAGTAAGTCTTAAGGTTAAAGAGGTAAGAATGTCCACTCTTCGAGAACTTGTTGCTCCTAACCTGGAAACCAAACCCATGTCCATCACTTATGCTGCATTAGATAAACCTTTGAAACTGAACTCTGGATTCATCAATCTGTTACCTAAATTTCATGGATTAGTTGGAGAGGACCTATACCGTCATATTAGTGAATTCCTTATTACATGCTCTGCTATGGTGCCTGAGGGGATTCTTGAAGACAAAATTAGGCTAAGAGCCTTTCCTTTTTCTTTGCTTGGTAATGCTGAAGATTGGTTGTATTACATGCATGCTGGATCTTTCTCTACATGGACTCCATTCCATAAATCATTTTTAGAGAAATTTTTTCCAGCATCCCGAATTGAATCTATTAGGAAGGATATATGTGGAATTAAATAAATGAATAGGGAAACTTTTTGTGAGTACTAGGAAAGATTTAATAAACTGTGTGCTAGTTATCCCCAACATCAAATAATTGAACAGTTGTTGATTCAATATTTTTATGAGGGTCTACTTCCTATGGATCGTAATATGGTTGATGCTGCTAGTGGGGGGGCTCTAGTTAATAAAACTCCAATAGAGGCCAGAAATTTATTCAATCTAATGGCCCAAAATACTCAGTAGTTTGGTACTAGAGAGTCATAAATTAAAAGGATTAATGAGATTGGTTCTAGTTCATCTGTAGAGTGTCAATTATCTCACATTACTGCTATGTTAAATAAGATTATTATTGGGACAGTACAAAAAGCAAACATATGTGGCATTTGTTATCTAGAGGGGCATTCTATTGATGCATGTCCTACACTTCAAGAGGGTAATGTTACTGCGGTCTATTCTAACCAAGATCGAAGGAGGTATGATCCCTATTCTAACACCTATCATGAAGGATAGAGAGACCACCCTAACCTTAGGTATGGCCCTCAAACCAATCTACCTGATTTTGACCAAATATCTCGTCAGCCTTCTAATCAAGATAGGACCAACTTCTTACTAGAACAAGTCTTTAAGAAGATGGATGATAGGTTCCAGATTTTGGAGACAACTCTTAAGTAGGTTCAAGAGAGACAGACTGCGACTGATATCATGACTTATAGGCTCAAATACAAAATAGGTTACCATCTCAGCCTTACCCTAACCCTAAGGAGAATGTTAGTGCCATAACACTTAGGAGTGGGAAAGAGTTACAAGAGCCTAGGAAGAGTAGAGAGGTTGAGCTTGAGTTAGAGGTCAAAGGACTGAACCAGAGTTAAATATAGATTCTAATCAAACTACTAGGGAAATAGGAGAGAAGAAAAGAGAACCTTATAAGCCAATTCCACCCTTTCCTAGGAGATTTCGAAGCCCTACTTCTAAGGTGAATGAGGCTAACCAAGAGATCTTAGAGATATTAAAGAAGGTAGAGATCAACATACTTCTCGTTGATGCCATTAAACAGGTGCCTCGTTATGCTAAGTTCTTGAAAGAATTATGTACTACTAAAAGAAAATTAGTAGGGAATGAAAAGGTAAGTGTAGGGAAAAATGTGCCTACAGTTTTTCAAAGAAAACTTCCCCCTAAGTGCAAAGACCCAGGTGTGTTTTCTGTTTCTTGTAAGATAGAAAATCTTTACTTTGATAAAACTATGCTTGATTTGGGTGCTTCCATTAATGTTATGCCTAGGTCTATTTATGACAAACTGAGCATAGGAAAGTTAAAGAAAACTGGTGTAGTGTTTCAGTTAGCTGATAAGAGCAGTATTCACCCAGATGGAGTATTAGAGAACGCCTTAGTCCAAGTAAATGAACTTGTGTTTCCTGCTGATTTTTATGTAATGAACATGGGTGATGCATGTTATGATATCCCCATCTTGCTTGGTAGGCCATTTTTAAAAACAGTTAGGACTAAAATTGATGTGCATAAAGGAGCATTAACCATGGAATTTGATGGTGAAGTGATTAAATTTAATATTTTTGATCCCATGAGATTTCCTACTGATGTGAATTACGTGTATGCACTTGATGTTATTGCTGAGTTGGCCCAGGATATTTATAACTTACCCAATGAAGATGAATGTTTGACTGTAGTTACCAAGAGTCTTGATCATGCGGAGTTTCAAAAAGTGCCTTACCAGATCAATGATGATTTAATAGAAGAGATCCAACCAGAGGATCCAGGAGCTTCTTGAAGTCGAGCCTGCGTCTACAAACAAAGGCGCTGGTTGGGAGATAACCCAACATTTTTAGGGAAGTACCCATTTAATTTTGCTCTTATTTTCATTATTTCTATCTTTTTGCATGCATTAGGGATAATGCATGAATTAAGTGTGTGGGGGTGCATCGTGCATTTAATTCCTGCACCTGCATTTAATTCCTACCGTTTTTATTCTTGAAAAAACAAAACAAAGAAAATTGAGCGAGAAATTTTTTTTTCTTATAAATAATGCATGATATGAGTTTTTGCTAGGCTTGCTTGTTTAAAATTTTTTTGTTTTCTTAGCTATTTTATAGTTTATTCTTTTATGATTGAAGACTTCTAAGCATGCTAGCTATCTTTTAGAGAAGTTGGAGTTGATCCTCATCTTTAATGAGGAACTGTCATGATTATTCATCTTATTTAATCATGTTATATAGCTGTTCAGAGGCAAGAAAATGACCTGATCCATTTCCTAGACTATTAAATTAGTAGAATAACTCAAAAAAAAAGGAAAAAAAGAAAAAAAAAGAGAGCCAAAGTCGGGAATCACAAGTACCCCTTTGAGCCAATCGTTACTGGATGCTACCCTTTAAGGCAATACTGCCATAATAAAAGAAATAAAAGTAGTGATGAAAATGAAATGTTTGCTCCAACACCTCTATTCGGGTGAGTGTAAGACAGGGAGTGTTTAATTTCTAAGTCCTTATATGGGCCTCGAATATGTGCGTTAGTGGAATTTAAAAAAAAAAAAAATGAAGAAATAAATACAAGACACGTTAGAATCAATTCAATGAGTTATTTAGAATCAAGTCAATGAGTTATTCTATCTAGTTCCATTGTCTCTATAGCCATACCGTGCCTCGATTTTTCTATCTTAGATTTTTAGGCCTCTTGATCAGTGTATGAATATTTAAAAGAGATGGATAATTGTTGATCTTGTTACTTTATTATGGAAATATTGTGAAGTTGATGAATAAACTCTCTGATGGTAGTTAGATGTCTAGTCGTTATTCACTTGTAGAAAGAAAAACTAATTAATCTTCAATAAAACTATTTTTAAAGCAAGCCAATGCCTAGTATGAATATTATAGCTATGCATGACTTTATAAGAAACAAAGAGGATCAGTTTTTTAAATTGAGTCTAAGATTTCTTTGCACGAGGACGTCCAAAGTCTAAGTGTGGGGGAGTTTGTTAAGCCAAAAATCATGCATGGTTTTAATAATTATTTTGATTATATTATATATATTATTGCGTCTAATTTACTTTATTTTATATATTTTTTTCAGGTTAGGCATCAATAAAATAAAAAGGGAAGAGAAGACGTCGAAGTTGGGGTTTTACACGCTTGGCTATAAAGACGGTCCAAAAATAACAATTTATAGAAAATATTATTTTCATAATTATTTGATTGGGCTAGGGTTTCAAGAGTTAGAGAAGAGCTAGAAGTCTTGAGGGAGAAGGAAGAAAGGAAGAAAGGAAGAAGAAAATCCTATTTACTAACCCTAATCACCATCACCCTCACCATAATAAAAGGAAGCCACGACACATCTCTCATGACCTCAACCCATAAAATCACGCAGCCTCCTTCATCATCACCGTGATCACCATCATCATCTTTCAGGCTCACTATCCCTATGCACACCATATCTACACGCCTCTCTCCTTCTCCCTTAACATCGTCATCATCTCCTCCTTTCATAAACAACCCCATGCCTCTATCAACTTCATCCACAACCTTCTTCCTCATCATCTAATCACCATCATCATTCTATCATCATCACAAAGCCACGGCCATCCTCCTTCCTAATGATTTTCATTTTTTTCCCCTCTTTTTGGGTGTTTAGTTTACTATTAAACATGAACCCTTTGGTTAATTGCGATTTTATTTTTTATATGAGTGAGTAATTTTTTTGTGCTTAGTATAATCTATTTGAAACCATGCTAAGTTGATTAGTTTGAAACAAGTTTCATACTTTATTGTCTAGTTGATTTATATTCATGATTCTATAGCGATTAGTATTTATCGTTCATGATATTTGTATTATATTAAGTAGAATGCATGCTAGTTAGTTTAATACGAATTCATATGATAGTTTAAAGGGCTTTAATACGTAAAAGTTATCGTCTTTTAAGCATTAGTATCACCCTAATTAATCATGGATGGCTCAAACCCGTCTCTTTTAATTAGGTAATCGTTATAGATCTTTGTTAAATCGACTTCCTGGTAATTTAGTTACAAAGCATTAAATGATGTTTTTCTAATATGTAATGCTCTAGTTTGATTAAATTCTTACACTTGTGTACGGGTTATCAAAACTAGTAGGGTTTATATTAGGGCTGGACCTAATTAAACTATAATATAAGGAAAAACGGGGAAGATCCGCTGGTGGGTGTCTTCTACAGTTTAACTCATGGATGAAATCGACTTGTGTGTTAATGATAAATATTAATTTGCATGGTGGATATAGATTATGCTAAGCATTTTTCATAAATTTGATATCCTTTGATAATCATTTGTTGCTTTTAGTTAATTTGTTTAGTTTGTTAATTTTTATCCTTCAGTTATTAGCTTTAATATAAATTCCGTTTACACCCCCCCCAAAGAGTGGTATTTTAGGAGCGTCTTGCTAATTTTAGATTAGTTAGATTTCGATTTTTAGAGTGATTATAATTTTCAGATTTAATTTAAATTCTGTTTTGCCGTTTAAGTACTAGTTTGTTAGAAATTAGGCTAAAAATAGTTCCTTTCGTTTTTTTTCAAGTTTTAATCCATCCTAGGGTTTATATAGTGTCCTACTCTGCTCTGTTTAATTTTGGAATTTTTGAAAATTATTTGATAATTTCTTCAGAAGTATTTCGTGAATTAGATATGTGCAGGTTTTTATTTTAATAAATCTGAAAATTACATTTTTAATTTTTATTTCATGTTTTTTAGGTGTTATTGAGTCCAGAAAATTATATCCTTAAATTTGGATAATTTGGTTGATTAATTTCGTATTTATATTAGTACAGTTTAATTCTTTTTTAATTTCATATTTAATTTTCTGCTTTATTTTTCTGCAGTAATTTTTTTGTTTAAATTTTTCTGAAGTTAATTGGATATAATTCTGGAGTTACAAGATTATAAACTTGAAGAATATTATTTTAGGTTACTGTTTGTGATTTGTTTTATATTAGTTTTCTGTTTTTTATTTTCTGTTTCAATTTTTAGTTGATTATTGTGTTATTATTCTGTTTTTTAGTTTTCTAGATTATTTAGGATAGCTATTTACTGTTTTATTTTCAAAATTAAATTTAGAATATTTAGGAGTACTTTAAGTATTTTTCTAGATTTTTATTTATTAAATTTGATTTATTTTAGAATTACAAAGAGTAGAAACAATAAATTAGAGTAGTAAAATCATTTAGAATTAAATTAGCCTTTTGACATAATCTTCCCTCGTGGGATCGATCCCTACCTTCCTATGCTATAAAACTTATTTATAAATCGAAGTAGTGGTTAAATTTGTAGCTCTACGATAAGCTTTACAAATTTTGGCGCCGTTGCCGGGGAAGGAAAATAAAATTGCTAGTTTACTTCTATTTTATTTTACTACTTTTATTATTTTTATTTTAATTTTTGCAGATTGCCCGTAATGTATGAGATTAAGGAGTGGTAAGGAAATTGGAGAGGACCAGGAGCAAATATTGAAAGCTAAAAATAAAGATAGTCATCCTAACCCAGTATGTCTTAAGGTTAAAGAGGTAAGAATGTCCACTTTTCGAGAACTTGCTGCCCCTGACCTGGAAACCCAACCCATGTCCATCACTTATGCTGCATTAGATAAACCTTCGAAACTGAACTCTGGATTCATCAATCTGTTACCTAAGTTTCATGGATTAGTTGGAGAGGATCTATACTGTCATATTAGCGAATTCCTTATTACATGCTCTGCTATGGTGCCTGAGGGGATTATTGAAGACCAAATTAGGTTGAGAGCCTTTCCTTTTTCTTTGCTTGGTAATGCTAAAGATTGGTTGTATTACATGCATCCTGCATCTTTCTCTACATGGACTCCATTGCATAAATCATTTTTAGAGAAATTTTTTCCAGCATCCCGAATTGAATCTATTAGGAAGGATATATGTGGAATTAAACAAATGAATAGGGAAACTTTTTGTGAGTACTGGGAAAGATTTAATAAACTGTGTGCTAGTTATCCCCAACATCAAATAATTGAACAGTTGTTGATTCAATATTTTTGTGAGGGTTTGCTTCCCATGGATCGTAATATGGTTGATGCTGCTAGTGGGGGGGCTCTAGTTAATAAAACTCCAATAGAGGCCAGAAATTTATTCAATCTAATGGCCCAAAATACTCAGTAGTTTGGTACTAGAGAGTCATAAATTAAAAGGGTTAATGAGATTGGTTCTAGTTCATCTGTAGATAGTCAGTTATCTCACATTACTGCTATGTTAAATAAGATTATTATTGGGAGAGTACAAAAAGCAGTCATATGTGGCATTTGTTATCTAGAGGGGCATCCTATTGATGCATGTCCTACACTTCAAGAGGGTAATGTTAGTGCGGTCTATTCTAACCAAGATCAAAGGAGGTATGATCCCTATTCTAACACCTATCATGAAGGATGGAGAGACCACCCTAACCTTAGGTATAGCCCTCAAACCAATCTACCTGATTTTGACCAAACATCTCGTCAGCCTTCTAATCAAGATAGGACCAACTTCCTACTAGAACAAGTCTTTAAGAAGATGGATGATAGGTTCCAGATTTTGGAGACAACTCTTAAGTAGGTTCAAGAGAGACAGACTGCGACTGATATTATAACTTACAGGCTCAAATACAAAATAGGTTACCATCTCAGCCTTACCCTAACCCTAAGGAGAATGTTAGTGCCATAACACTTAGGAGTGGGAAAGAATTAGAAGAGCCTAGGAAGAGTAGAAAGTTTGAGCTTGAGTTAGAGGTCAAAGGAGCTGAACTTGAGTTAAATATAGATTCTAATCAAACTACTAGGGTAATAGGAGAGAAGAAAAGAGAACCTTATAAGCCAATTCCACCCTTTCCTAGGAGATTTCGAAGCCCTACTTCTAAGGTGAATGAGGCTAACCAAGAGATCTTAGAGATATTAAAGAAGGTAGAGATCAACATACTTCTCCTTGATGCCATTAAACAGGTGCCTCGTTATACTAAGTTCTTGAAAGAATTATGTACTACTAAAAGAAAATTAGTAGGGAATGAAAAGGTAAGTGTGGGGAAAAATGTGCCTACAGTTTTTCAAAGAAACTTCCCCCTAAGTGCAAAGACCCAGGTGTGTTTTCTGTTTCTTGTAAGATAGGAAATCTTTACTTTGATAAAACTATGCTTGATTTGGGTGCTTCCATTAATGTTATGCCTAGGTCTATTTATGACAAACTGAACATAGGAAAGTTAAAGAAAACTGGTGTAGTGTTTCAGTTAGCTGATAGGAGCAGTATTCACCCAGATGGAGTGTTAGAGGACGCCTTAGTCCAAGTGAATGAACTTGTGTTTCCTGCTGATTTTTATATGATGAACATGGGTGATGCATGTTATGATATCCCATCTTGCTTGATAGGCCATTTTTAAAAATAGTTAGGACAAAAATTGATGTGCATAAAGGAGCATTAACCATGGAATTTGATGGTGAAGTGATTAAATTTAATATTTTTGATCCCATGAGATTTCCTACTGATGTGAATTACGTGTATGCACTTAATGTTATTGCTGAGTTGCCCCAGGATATTTATAACTTACCCAATGAAGATGAATTTTTGACTGTAGTTACCAAGAGTCTTGATCATGCGGAGTTTCAAAAAGTGCCTTACCAGATCAATGATGATTTAATAGAAGAGATCCAACCAGAGGATCCAGGAGCTTCTTGAAGTCGAGCCAGCGTCTGCAAACAAAGGCGCTGGTAGGGAGACAACCCAACATTTTTAGGGAAATACCCATTTAATTTTGCTCTTATTTTCATTATTTCTATCTTTTTGCATGCATTAGGGATAATGCATGAATTAAGTGTGTGGGGGTGCATCGTGCATTTAATTCCTGCACCTGCATTTAATTCCTACTGTTTTTATTCTTGAAAAAACAAAACAAAGAAAATTGAGCGAGAAATTTTTTTTCTTATAAACAATGCATGATATGAGTTTATGCTAGGCTTGCTTGTTTAAAAATTTTTTGTTTTCTTAGCTATTTTATAGTTTATTCTTTTATGATTGAAAACTTGTAAGCATGCTAGCAATCTTTTAGAGAAGTTGGAGTTGATCCTCATCTTTAATGAGGAACTGTCATGATTATTCATCTTATTTAATCATGTTATATAGCCGTTCAGAGGCAATAAAATAACCTGATCCATTTCCTAGACTATTAAATTAGTAGAATAACTTAAAAAAAAAGAAAAAAAAGAAAAAAAAAAGAGAGCCAAAGTCGGGAATGACAAGTACCCCTTTGAGGCATGCGCTATTGGATGCTACCCTTTAAGGCAATACTGCATAATAAAATAAATAAAAGTAATGATGAAAATGAAATGTTTGCTCCAACACCTCTATTCGGGTGAGTGCAAGACAGGGAGTGTTTAATTTCTAAGTCCTTATATGGGCCTCGAATATGTGCGCTAGTGGAATTTGAAAAAAAAAAAAGAAAGAAAAACGAAGAAATAAATACAAGACAAGTTAGAATCAATTCAATGAGTTATTTAGAATCAAATCAATGATTTATTCTATCTAGTTCCATTGTCTCTATAGCCATACCATGCCTCGATTTTTCTATCTTAGATTTTTAGGCCTCTTGATCGGTGTATGAATATTTAAAAAAGATGGATAATTGTTGATCTTGTTACTTTATTATGGAAATGTTGTGAAGTTGATGAATAAACTCTTTGATGGTAGTTAGATATCTAGTCGTTATTCACTTGTAGGAAGAAAAACTAATTAATCTTCAACAAAACTATTTTTAAAGCAAGCCAATGCCTAGTATGAATATTATAGCTATGCATGACTTTATAAGAAAGAAAGAGGATCAGTTTTTTAAATTGAGTCTAAGATTTCTTTGCATGAGGACGTCCAAAGTCTAAGTGTGGGGGAGTTTGTTAAGCCAAAAATCATGCATGGTTTTAATAATTATTTTGATTATATTATATATATTATTGCATCTAATTTACTTTATTTTATATATTTTTTTCAGGTTAGGCATCAATAAAATAAAAAGGGAAGAGAAGACGTCGAAGTTCGGGTTTTACATATTTGGCTATAAAGACGGTCCAAAAATAATAATTTATGGAAAATATTATTTTCATAATCATTTAATTGGGCTAAAGTTTCAAGAGTTGGAGAAGAGCTAGAAGTCTTGAGAGAGAAGGAAGAAAGGAAGAAAGTAAGAAGAAAACCCTATTTACTAACCCTAATCACCATCACCCTCACCATAATAAAAGGAAGCCACAGCACATCTCTCATGACCTCAACCCACAAAAACACGCGGCCTCCTTCATCATCGTCGTGATCACCATCATCATCTTTCAGGCTCACCATCCCTACGCACACCATATCTACACGCCTCTCTCCTTCTCCCTTAACATCGTCATCATCTCCTCCTTTCATAAAGAATCCCACGCCTCTATCAACTTCATCCACAACCTTCTTCCTCATCATCTAATCACCATCATCATTCTATCATCATCACAAAGCCACGGCCATCCTCCTTCCTAATTGATTTTCATTTTTTTTCCCCTCTTTTTGGGTGTTTAGTTTACTATTAAACATGAACCCTTTGGTTAATTGTGATTTTATTTTTTATATGAGTGAGTAATTTTTTTGTGCTTAGTATAATCTATTTGGAACCATGCTAAGTTGATTATTTTGAAACAAGTTTCATGCTTTATTGTCTAGTTGATTTATATTCATGATTCTATAGCGATTAGTATTTATCGTTCATGATATTCGTATTATATTACTTGAACGCATGTTGGTTAGTTTAATACGAATTCATATGATAGTTTGAAAGGTTTTAACACGTAAAAGTTATCGCTTTTTAAGCATTAGTATCACCCTAATTAATCATGGATGGCTCAAACACATCTCTTTTAATTAGGTAATCGTTTTAGATCTTTGTTAAATCGATTTGCTGGTAAATTGGTTACAAAGCGTTAGATGATGTTTTTCTAATACGTAATGCTCTAGTTTGATTAAATTCTTACGCGGTGTAAGGGTTATCAAATTAGTAGGGTTTATATTAGGGTTGGACCTAATTAAACTATAATATAAGGAAAAACGGGAAAGATCCGCTGGTGGGTGTTTTCTACAGTTTAACTCATGAATGAAATCGACTTGTGTGTTAATGATAAATATTAATTTGCATGGTGGATATAGATTATGCTAAGCATTTTTCATAAATTTGATATCCTTTGATAATTATTTATTGCTTTTAGTTAATTTGTTTAGTTTGTTAATTTTTATCCTTCAATTATTAGCTTTAATATAAATTCTGTTTACACCCCCCCAAAGAGTGGTATTTTAAGAGCGTCTTGCTAACTTTAGATTAGTTAGATTTCGATTTTTAGAGTGATTATAATTTTCAGATTTAATTTAAATTCTGTTTTGCCGCTTAATTACTAGTTTGTTAGAAATTAGGCTAAAAATAGTTCCTTTCGTTTTTTTTCCAGTTTTAATCCATCCTAGGGTTTATATAGTGTCCTACTCTGCTTTGTTTAATTTTGGAATTTTTGAAAATTATTTGATAATTTCTTCAGAAGTATTTCGTGAATTATATATGTGCAGGTTTTTATTTTAATAAATCTGAAAATTACGTTTTTAATTTTTATTTCATGTTTTTTAGGTGTTATTGAGTCCAGAAAATTATAGCCTTAAATTTGGATAATTTGGTTGATTAATTTCGTATTTGTATTAGCACAGTTTAATTCTTTTTAAATTTCAGATTTAATTTTCTGCTTTATTTTTCTGCAGTAATTTTTTTGTTTAGATTTTTCTGAAGTTAATTGGATATAATTCTGGAGTTACAAGATTATAAACTTGAAGAATATTATTTTGGGTTACTGTTTGTGATTTTTTTTATATTAGTTTTCTGTTTTTTATTTTCTGTTTCAATTTTTAGTTGATTATTGTGTTATTATTCTGTTTCTTGGTTTTCTAGATTACTTAGGATAGCTATTCACTGTTTTATTTTCAAAATTAAATTTAGAATATTTAGGAGTACTTTAAGTATTTTTCTAGATTTTTATTTATTAAATTTGGTTTATTTCAGAATTACAAAGAGTAGAAACAATAAATTAGAGTAGTAAAATCATTTAGAATTAAATTAGCTTTTTGACATAATCTTCCCTCGTGGGATCGATCCCTACTTTTCTATGCTATAAAACTTATTTATAAATCGAAGCAGTGATTAAATTTGTAGCTCTACGATAAGCTTTACAAATTTTGGCGCCGTTGCCGGGGAAGGAAAATAAAATTGCTAGTTTACTTCTATTTTATTTTACTACTTTTATTATTTTTATTTTAATTTCTGCAGATTGCCCGTAATGTATAAGATTAAGGAGTGGTAAGGAAATTGGAGAGGATAAGGAGCAAATATTGAAAGCTAAAAACAAAGATAGTCATCCTAACCCAGTAAGTCTTAAGGTTAAAGAGGTAAGAATGTCCACTCTTCGAGAACTTGCTGCCCCTAACTTGGAAACCCAACCCATGTCCATCACTTATGCTGCATTAGATAAACCTTTGAAACTGAACTCTGGATTCATCAATCTGTTACCCAAGTTTCATGGATTAGTTGGAGAGGACCTATACCGTCATATTAGTGAATTCCTTATTACATGCTCTGCTATGGTGCCCGAGGGGATTATTGAAGACCAAATTAGGTTGAGAGCCTTTCCTTTTTCTTTGCTTGGTAATGCTAAAGATTGGTTGTAAAGATTGGTTGTATTACATGCATCCTGGATCTTTCTCTACATGGACTCCATTACATAAATCATTTTTAGAGAAATTTTTTCCAGCATCCCGAATTGAATCTATTAGGAAGGATATATGTGGAATTAAACAAATGAATAGGGAAACTTTTTGTGAGTACTGGGAATGATTTAATAAACTGTGTGCTACTTATCCCCAACATCAAATAATTGAACAGTTGTTGATTCAATATTTTTATGAGGGTTTGCTTCCTATGGATCGTAATATGGTTGATGCTGCTAGTGGGGGGGGGGCTCTAGTTAATAAAACTCTAATAGAGGCCAGAAATTTATTCTATCTAATGGCCTAAAATACTCAGTAGTTTGGTACTAGAGAGTCATAAATTAAAAAGGTTAATGGGATTGGTTCTAGTTCATCTGCAGAGAGTCAGTTATCTCACATTACTGCTATGTTAAAAAAGATTATTATTGGGGGAGTACAAAAAGCAGTTATATATGGCATTTGTTATCTAGAGGGGCATCCTACTGATGCATGTCCTACACTTCAAGAGGGTAATGTTAATGCAGTCTATTCTAACCAAGATCAAAGGAGGTATGATCCCTATTCTAACACCTATTATGAAGGATGGAGAGACCACCCTAACCTTAGGTATGGCCCTCAAACCAATCTACCTGATTTTGACCAAACATCTCGTCAGCCTTCTAATCAAGATAGGACCAACTTCCTACTAGAACATGTCTTTAAGAAGATGGATGATAGGTTCCAGATTTTGAAGACAACTCTTAAGTAGGTTCAAGAGAGACAGACTGCGACTAATATCATAACTTGCAGGCTCAAATACAAAATAGGTTACCATCTCAGCCTTACCCTAACCCTAAGGAGAATGTTAGTGCCATAACACTTAGGAGTGAGAAAGAGTTAGAAGAGCCTAGGAAGAGTAGAAAGTTTGAGCTTGAGTTAGAGGTCAAAGGAGCTGAACTTGAGTTAAATATAGATTCTAATCAAACTACTAGGGAAATAGGAGAGAAGAAAAGAGAACCTTATAAGCCAATTCTACCCTTTCCTAGGAGATTTCGAAACCCTACTTCTAAGGTGAATGAGGCTAACCAAGAGATATTAGAGATATTAAAGAAGGTAGAGATCAACATACTTCTCCTTGATGCCATTAAACAGGTGCCTCGTTATGCTAAGTTCTTGAAAGAATTATGTACTACTAAAAGAAAATTAGTAGAGAATGAAAAGGTAAGTGTAGGGAAAAATGTGCCTACAGTTTTTCAAAGGAAACTTCCCCCTAAGTGCAAAGACCCAGGTGTGTTTTCTGTTTCTTGTAAGATAGGAAATCTTTACTTTGGTAAAACTATGCTTGATTTGTGTGCTTCCATTAATGTTATGCCTAGGTCTATTTATGATAAATTGAACATAGGAAAGTTAAAGAAAACTGGTGCAGTGCTTCAGTTAGCTGATAGGAGCAGTATTCACCCAGATGGAGTGTTAGAGGACGCCTTAGTCCAAGTGAATGAACTTGTGTTTCCTGCTGATTTTTATGTGATGAACATAGGTGATGCATGTTATGATATCCCCATCTTGCTTAGTAGGCCATTTTTGAAAACAGCTAGGACTAAAATTGATGTGCAGAAAGGAGCATTAACCATGAAATTTGATGGTGAAGTGATTAAATTTAATATTTTTGATCCCATGAGATTTCTTACTGATGTGAATTACGTGTATGCACTTGATGTTATTGCGGAGTTGCCCCAGGATATTTATAACTTACCCAATGAAGATGAATTTTTGACTGTAGTTACCAAGAGTCTTGATCATGCAGAGTTTCAAAAAGTGCCTTACCAGATCAATGATGATTTAATAGAAGAGATCCAACCAGAGGATCCAGGAGCTTCTTGTAGTCGAGCCAGCGTCTACAAACAAAGGCACTGGTTGGGAGACAACCCAATATTTTTAGGGAAGTACCCATTTAATTTTGCTCTTATTTTCATTATTTCTATCTTTTTGCATGCATTAGGGACAATGCATGAATTAAGTGTGTGGGGGTGCATCCTGCATTTAATTCCTGCACCTGCATTTAATTCCTACCATTTTTATTCTTGAAAAAACAAAACGAAGAAAATTGAGCGAGAAATTTTTTTTTCTTATAAATAATGCATGATATGAGTTTATGCTAGGCTTGCTTGTTTGAAAATTTTTTGTTTTCTTAGCTATTTTTTAGTTTATTCTTTTATAAGTGAAGACTTCTAAGCATGCTAGATATCTTTTAGAGAAGTTGGAGTTGATCCTCATCTTTAATGAGGAACTGTCATGATTATTCATCTTATTTAGTCATGTTATATAGCCGTTCAGAGGCAATAAAATGACCTGATCTATTTCCTAGACTATTAAATTAGTAGAATAACTTAAAAAAAGAATAAAAAAAGAAAAAAAAAAGAGAGCCAAAGTCGGGAATGACAAGTACCTCTTTGAGGCATGCGCTACTGGATGCTACCCTTTAAGGCAATACTGCAATAATAAAATAAATAAAAGCAGTGATGAAAATGAAATATTTGCTCCAACACCTCTAATCGGGTGAGTGTAAGACAGGGGGTGTTTAATTTCTAAGTCCCTATATGGGCCTCGAATATGTGCGCTAGTGGAATTTGAAAAAAAAAAAAGAAAGAAAAATGAAGGAATAAATACAAGACAAGTTAGAATCAATTCAATGAGTTATTCTATCTAGTTCCATTGTCTCTATAGCCATACCATGCCTCCATTTTTCTATCTTAAATTTTTAGACCTTCTGATCGGTGTATGAATTTTTAAAAGAGATGGATAATTGTTGATCATGTTACTTTATTGTGGAAATGTTGTGAAGTTGATGAATAAACTCTTTGATGGTAGTTAGATGTCTAGTCGTTATTCACTTGTAGGAGGAAAAACTAATTAATCTTCAATAAAACTATTTTTAAAGCAAGCCAATGCCTAGTATGAATATTATAGTTATGCATGACTTTATAAGAAAGAAAGAGGATTAGTTTTTTAAATTGAGTCTAAGATTTCTTTGCACGAGGACGTCCAAAGTCTAAGTGTGGGGGAGTTTGTTAAGCCAAAAATCATGCATGGTTTTAATAATTATTTTGATTATATTATATATATTATTGCGTCTAATTTACTTTATTTTATATATTTTTTTCAGGTTAGGCATCAATAAAATAAAAAGGGAAGAGAAGACGTCGAAGTTGGGGTTTTACACGCTTGGCTATAAAGACGGTCCAAAAATAACAATTTATAGAAAATATTATTTTCATAATTATTTGATTGGGCTAGGGTTTCAAGAGTTAGAGAAGAGCTAGAAGTCTTGAGGGAGAAGGAAGAAAGGAAGAAAGGAAGAAGAAAATCCTATTTACTAACCCTAATCACCATCACCCTCACCATAATAAAAGGAAGCCACGACACATCTCTCATGACCTCAACCCATAAAATCACGCAGCCTCCTTCATCATCACCGTGATCACCATCATCATCTTTCAGGCTCACTATCCCTATGCACACCATATCTACACGCCTCTCTCCTTCTCCCTTAACATCGTCATCATCTCCTCCTTTCATAAACAACCCCATGCCTCTATCAACTTCATCCACAACCTTCTTCCTCATCATCTAATCACCATCATCATTCTATCATCATCACAAAGCCACGGCCATCCTCCTTCCTAATGATTTTCATTTTTTTCCCCTCTTTTTGGGTGTTTAGTTTACTATTAAACATGAACCCTTTGGTTAATTGCGATTTTATTTTTTATATGAGTGAGTAATTTTTTTGTGCTTAGTATAATCTATTTGAAACCATGCTAAGTTGATTAGTTTGAAACAAGTTTCATACTTTATTGTCTAGTTGATTTATATTCATGATTCTATAGCGATTAGTATTTATCGTTCATGATATTCGTATTATATTACTCGAATGCATGTTGGTTAGTTTAATACGAATTCATATGATAGTTTGAAAGGTTTTAACACGTAAAAGTTATTGTCTTTTAAGCAATAGTATCACCCTAATTAATCATGGATGGCTCAAACCCATCTCTTTTAATTAGGTAATCGTTTTAGATCTTTGTTAAATCGATTTGCTGATAAATTAGTTACAAAGCATTAGATGATATTTTTCTAATACGTAATGCTCTAGTTTAATTAAATTCTTACGCTGGTGTAAGGGTTATCAAATTAGTAGGGTTTATATTAGGGTTGGACCTAATTAAACTATAATATAAGGAAAAACGGGGAAGATCCGCTGGTGGGTGCCTTCTACAGTTTAACTCATGGATGAAATCGACTTGTGTGTTAATGATAAATATTAATTTGCATAGTGGATATAGATTATGCTAAGCATTTTTCATAAATTTGATATCCTTTGATAATTATTTGTTGCTTTTAGTTAATTTGTTTAGTTTGTTAATTTTTATCCTTCAATTATTAGCTTTAATATAAATTCCGCTTACACCCCCCCAAAGAGTGGTATTTTAGGAGCGTCTTGCTAATTTTAGATTAGTTAGATTTCGATTTTTAGAGTGATTATAATTTTCAGATTTAATTTAAATTCTGTTTTGCCGTTTAATTACTGGTTTGTTAGAAATTAGGCTAAAAATAGTTCCTTTCGTTTTTTTTTAAGTTTTAATCCATCTTAGGGTTTATATAGTGTCCTAATCTGCTCTGTTTAATTTTGGAATTTTTGAAAATTATTTGATAATTTCTTCAGAAGTATTTCGTGAATTAGATATGTGTAGGTTTTTATTTCAATAAATCTAAAAATTAAGTTTTTAATTTTTATTTCATGTTTTTTAGGTGTTATTGAGCCCAGAAAATTATATCCTTAAATTTGGATAATTTGGTTGATTAATTTCATATTTATATTAGTACAGTTTAATTCTTTTCTAATTTCATATTTAATTTTCTGCTTTACTTTTCTGCAGTAATTTTTTTGTTTAAATTTTTCTGAAGTTAATTGGATATAATTCTGGAGTTACAAGATTATAAACTTGAAGAATATTAGTTTAGGTTACTATTTGTGATTTGTTTTATATTAGTTTTCTATTTTTTATTTTCTGTTTCAATTTTTAGTTGATTATTATGTTATTATTCTGTTTTTTAGTTTTCTAGATTATTTAGGATAGCTATTTACTGTTTTATTTTCAAAATTAAATTTAGAATATTTAGGAGTACTTCAAGTATTTTTCTAGATTTTTATTTATTAAATTTGATTTATTTTAGAATTACAAAGAGTAGAAGCAATAAATTAGAGTAGTAAAATCATTTAGAATTAAATTAGCCTTTTGACATAATCTTCCCTCGTGGGATCGATCCCTGCTTTCCTATGCTATAAAACTTATTTATAAATCGAAGTAGTGGTTAAATTTGTAGCTCTACGATAAGCTTTACAAATTTTAACGCCGTTGCCGGGGAAGGAAAATAAAATTGCTAGTTTACTTCTGTTTTATTTTACTACTTTTATTATTTTTATTTTAATTTTTGCAGATTGCCCGTAATGTATGAGATTAAGGAGTGGTAAGGAAATTGGAGAGGACAAGGAGCAAATATTGAAAGCTAAAAACAAAGATAGTCATCCTAACCAAGTAAGTCTTAAGGTTAAGGAGGTAAGAATGTCCACTCTTCGAGAACTTGCTGCCCCTAACTTGGAAACCCAATCCATGTCCATCACTTATGCTGCATTAGATAAACCTTTGAAACTGAACTCTGGATTCATCAATCTGTTACCCAAGTTTCATGGATTAGTTGGAGAGGACCTATACCGTCATATTAGTGAATTCCTTATTACATGCTCTGCTATGGTGTCTGAGGGGATTCTTGAAGACCAAAATAGGTTGAGAGCCTTTCCTTTTTCTTTACTTGGTAATGCTAAAGATTGGTTGTATTACATGCATACTGGATCTTTCTCTACATGGACTCCATTGCATAAATCATTTTTAGAGAAATTTTTTCCAACATCCCGAATTGAGTCTATTAGGAAGTATATATGTGGAATTAAACAAATGAATAGGGAAACTTTTTGTGAGTACTGGGAAAGATTTAATAAACTGTGTGCTAGTTATCCCCAATATCAAATAATTGAACAGTTGTTGATTCAATATTTTTATGAGGGTTTGTTTCCTATGGATCGTAATATGGTTGATGCTGCTAGTGGGGGGTTCTAGTTAATAAAACTCCAATAGAGGCCAGAAATTTATTTAATCTAATGGCCCAAAATACTCAGTAGTTTGGTACTAGAGAGTCATAAATTAAAAGGGCTAATGAGATTGGTTCTAGTTCATCTGTAGAGAGTCAGTTATCTCACATTACTACTATGTTGAATAAGATTATTATTGGGGGAGTACAAAAAGCAATCATATGTGGCATTTGTCGTCTAGAAGGGCATCCTGCTGATGCATGTCCTACACTTTAAGAGGGTAATGTTAATGCAGTCTATTCTAACCAAGATCAAAGGAGGTATGATCCCTATTCTAACACCTATAATGAAGGATGGAGAGACCACCCTAACCTTAGGTATGGCCCTCAAACCAATATACCTGGTTTTGACCAAACATCTCGTCAACCTTCTAATCAAGATAGGGCCAACTTTTTACTAGAACAAGTCTTTAAGAAGATGGATGATAGGTTCCAGATTTTGGAGACAACTCTTAAGCAGGTTCAAGAGAGACAGACTGCGACTGATATCATAGCTTACAGGCTCAAATACAAAATAGGTTATCATCTCAGCCTTACCCTAACCCTAAGGAGAATGTTAGTGCCATAACACTTAGGAGTGGGAAAGAGTTACAAGAGCCTAGGAAGAGTAGAGAGGTTGAGCTTGAGTTAGAGGTCAAAGAAGGTGAACCAGAGTTAAATATAGATTCTAATCAAACTACTAGGGAAATAGGAGAGAAGAAAAGAGAACCTTATAAGCAATTCCACCCTTTCCTAGGAGATTTTGAAGCCCTACTTCTACGATGAATGAGGCTAACCAAGAGATCTTAGAGATATTAAAGAAGGTAGAGATCAACATACTTCTCCTTGATGCCATTAAACAGGTGCCTCGTTATGCTAAGTTCTTGAAAGAATTATGTATTACTAAAAGAAAATTAGTAGGGAATGAAAAGGTAAGTGTAGGGAAAAATGTGCCTACAGTTTTTCAAAGGAAACTTCCCCCTAAGTGCAAAGACCCAGGTGTGTTTTCTATTTCTTATAAGATAGGAAATCCTTACTTTAATAAAGCTTTGCTTGATTTGGGTGCTTCTATTAATGCTATGCCTAGGTCTATTTATGACAAACTGAACATAGGAAAGTTAAGGAAAACTGGTGTAGTGCTTCAGTTAGCTGATGGAAGCAGTATTCACCTAGATGGAGTGATAGAGGACGCCTTAGTCCAAGTGAATGAACTTGTGTTTCATGCTGATTTTTATGTGATGAACATGGGTGATGCATGTTATGATATCCCCATCTTGCTTAGTAGGCCATTTTTAAAAACAGTTAGGACTAAAATTGATGTGCATAAAGGAGCATTAACCATGGAATTTGATGGTGTAGTGATTAAATTTAATATTTTTGATGCCATAAGATTTCCTACTGATCTGAATTACATGTATGCACTTGATGTTATTGCTGAGTTGCCCCAGGATATTTATAACTTACCCAATGAAGATGAATTTTTGACTGTAGTTACCGAGAGTCTTGATCATGCGGAGTTTCAAAAAGTGCCTTACCATATCAATGATGATTTAATAGAAGAGATCCAACCAGAGGATCCAGGAGCTTCTTGAAGTCGAGCCAGCGTCTACAAACAAAGGCACTGGTTGGGAGACAACCCAATATTTTTAGGGAAGTACTCATTTAATTTTGCTCTTATTTTCATTATTTCTATCTTTTTGCATGCATTAGGGACAATGCATGAATTAAGTGTGTGGGGGTGCATCCTGCATTTAATTCCTGCACCTGCATTTAATTCCTACCATTTTTATTCTTGAAAAAACAAAACGAAGAAAATTGAGCAAGAAAATTTTTTTTCTTATAAATAATGCATGATATGAGTTTATGCTAGGCTTGCTTGTTTAAAAATTTTTTGTTTTCTTAGCTATTTTGTAGTTTATTCTTTTATGAGTGAAGACTTCTAAGCATGCTAGCTATCTTTTAGAGAAGTTGGAGTTGATCCTCATCTTTAATGAGGAACTGTCATGATTGTTCATCTTATTTAGTCATGTTATATAGCCATTCAGAGGCAATAAAATGACCTGATCCATTTCCTAGAATATTAAATTAGTAGAATAACTCAAAAAAAAAGAATTAAAAAAGAAAAAAAAAAGAGAGCCAAAGTCGGGAATGACAAGTACCTCTTTGAGGCATGCGCTACTGGATGCTACCCTTTAAGGCAATACTGCCATAATAAAATAAATAAAAGTAATGATGAAAATGAAATGTTTGCTCCAACACCTCTATTCGGGTGAGTATAAGACAGGGAGTGTTTAATTTCTAAGTCCCTATATGGGCCTCGAATATGTGCGCTAGTGGAATTTGAAAAAAAAAAAGGAAAGAAAAATGAAGGAATAAATACAAGGCAAGTTAGAATCAATTCAATGAGTTATTCTATCTAGTTCCATTGTCTCTATAGCCATACCATGCCTCAATTTTTCTATCTTAAATTTTTAGACCTCTTGATTGGTGTATGAATATTTAAAAAAGATGGATAATTGTTGATCTTGTTACTTTATTATGGAAATGTTGTGAAGTTGATGAATAAACTCTTTGATGGTAGTTAGATGTCTAGTCGTTATTTACTTGTGGAGGAAAAACTAATTAATCTTCAATAAAACTATTTTTAAAGCAAGCCAATGCCTAGTATGAATATTATAGTTATGGATGACTTTATAAGAAAGAAAGAGGATCAGTTTTTTAAATTGAGTCTAAGATTTCTTTGCACGAGGACGTCCAAAGTCTAAGTGTGGGGGAGTTTGTTAAGCCAAAAATCATGCATGGTTTTAATAATTATTTTGATTATATTATATATATTATTGCGTCTAATTTACTTTATTTTATATATTTTTTTCAAGTTAGGCATCAATAAAATAAAAAGGGAAGAGAAGACGTCGAAGTTGGGGTTTTACACGCTTGGCTATAAAGACGGTCCAAAAATAACAATTTATAGAAAATATTATTTTCATAATTATTTAATTGGGTTAGGGTTTCAAGAGTTAGAGAAGAGCTAGAAGTCTTAAGGGAGAAGGAAGAAAGGAAGAAAGGAAGAAGAAAATCCTATTTACTAACCCTAATCACCATCAACCTCACCATAATAAAAGGAAGCCACGACACATCTCTCATGACCTCAACCCACAAAATCACGCAGCCTCCTTCATCATCACCGTGATCACCATCATCATCTTTCAGGCTCACCATCCCTATGCACACCATATCTACACGCCTCTCTCCTTCTCCCTTAACATCATCATTATCTCCTCCTTTCATAAAGAACCCTACGCCTCTATTAACTTCATCCACAACCTTCTTCCTCATCATCTAATCACCATCATCATTCTATCATCATCACAAAGCCACGGCCATCCTCCTTCCTAATTGATTTTCATTTTTTTCCCCTCTTTTTGGGTGTTGAGTTTACTATTAAACATGAACCCTTTGGTTAATTGTGATTTTATTTTTTATATAAGTGAGTAATTTTTTTGTGCTTAGTATAATCTATTTGAAATCATGCTAAGTTGATTATTTTGAAACAAGTTTCATGCTTTATTATCTAGTTGATTTATATTCATGATTCTATAGCGATTAGTATTTATCGTTCATGATATTCGTATTATATTACTGGAATGCATGTTGGTTAGTTTAATACGAATTCATATGATAGTTTAAAAGGCATACGCTATGAATGAGGTTTGATTGAGAAATGTGCATCTTATGCTTATCATATGAATGAAATGCCAAGAAAAGTATGATTATGAAAAGTGATAGCCCTATGTGCACATTGTATGAATGAGGTTTCATGTATAGTTTGAATGGAATGCTAAGTAGTTATGTTTATGAAAAAGAAGGTTTATGTGCTTAGCCTCGTTGCTTGCTTATGTGATTTGAGTGCTTGGTTTTTAAGAAATTAGTTATTTGGGGGCCTAAAAATGCGTTTGAGCGGCAAAAATGAAGTTTATGAATAGTGAACCTTCCATAAAGGTTTTACGAATGCCTAACACGATAGTAAAGTATGAATACGTGATATGTGACTATTAAAGATATTATTGCCTACAACGGTTTTAGTTTTAAGGGATCGGGGAACACTCACTGAGTGTGTGGTTGCTCATCCCACTACTCTCTCCCCCTTTTCTCCAGGTTTTCTTTGTGACAGGAAGAAGTTGAGTCAGCTATATCAAGATGGAATCTATTCTCACTTGCAAAGTATCATGTGTGGCTACTTATGTGTTTAATGAAGTCATGTAAAGTATTCCTAAAATTATAAATGTTTGTAAACAAGTATTCTAGTTCATGTAGTGTATTCGGTTTAGGAGTCGCTCTATACAGCCATGTGTGCCAAATATCTTATTAGCCAGTTGTCTTTTTAGTTGAAATCAGCTACTTTTTGGGATGTAAACCCCAGTACTTTAGTTATGTGAACCGTTGAGTTGTATCCTTTACTTTTCCTATATTAATAAACTATTCTGTTTGGTGTACTTCGAGCGAGTTGCTCGTTGAGTTATGAACTCCAGCGTGTAGCCGTTGAGCTTTTTTTAAACGTTTTACACTTCCGGTGACTTGCAGGGGTTTATTGTAAGGTTTTTAGCCTAGAAACGATAGGTTTTTAGAGGAAACTCTATCCGTTTCACCCGAGAAATTAGGTAGAAAGTAAGAAAATGTAACGCTCCCGGCCGTAGGGGCTGGGGTTGTTACATATATATGCATATGCATGTACATATATATAAAGATACATACATACATATATATACATATATATATATATATATATATATATATATATATATATATATATATATATATATATATATATATATATATATATATATATATATATATATCACACACACACACACATATATATATATATATATATATATATATATAGTGTGTGTGTGTGTGTGTGTGTGGTGTATGTGTGTGTGTGTTGTGTGTTGTGTGTCTGGTGATTATATATATATATATGATATAGATAGATATTATAATAGAGATAAGAGAAAATAATCATATATAATATATATTATAGATATATCTATATATTATATATATATATATATATATATATATATATTATCACCAAACATATTGTCATATATACATACATACAGATATATTAATATATATATCATATAGCTACATATACAGATATATAAAATATATTAATAAATATATATATATATATATATATATTAGATATATAATATATATATTGTGTGTGTGTGTTAGTCTGGTGTGTAATACTCTATATATGATACATACATACATGCAGACATACAGATATATTTGTATATATGTATGTGATATAGAATATATAAAGATATATATAAGATATATATATATAATATATATATATATATATAATATATATATTTAAAAAAATTATATATATATATATATGTATGTATGTATGTATGTATGTATGTATGTATGTATGTATGTATGTATGTATGTATGTAAATGGATATATTGTAACACCCCTAACCCCTACGGCTAGGAGCGTTCCATTTTTCTCGAATCCTACTTAACTTCTGGGGGGAAACGGACAGAGTTTCCCCTAAGACCCCTAAAAACTGACCATTTCCTAGTCTAAAAGCCTTATAATGAACCCCTGCAATGAATAGAAACATACAGAATTCCAAAATAAGCTCAATGGCTGCACGTCGGCGTCCAGAGCTCAACGAGCCACTCGCTTAGGTATGTCAAACCATATAGTTCAGTACTAAAGAAGAAATGGAAGATACAACTCAACGGTTCATACAACCGGAGTACTGGGGTTTACATCCTAAAGCATAGATAACATCAGCTAAAAAGGCAACTGGCTAATCAGATTATTAACTCACATGGCCATACAGAGCGGCCTTTAAACAATATGCATTACATGAACTAAGGTACTTGGTTTACATACATTTACAATTCTAGGAATACATTCTATAACATTATTAAGCAACAAGACCACTTTACTGCGGGCACACTTGACTCCTTCTCAGGCAAGCGGAGATGCTGACTTGGCACTTGTGAATTGACTTCTACATGTCACAATAAAAATCTGAAAAAATGTGGAAAGAGTAATGAGATGAGCAACCACACGTTCAGTAAGTATTCCCCGACTCTTTAAAACCAAAACTGTTGCAGGCAATAATACCATTAATAGCCACATATCACGTGCTTATATATTACTATCGTATTATGCAATCATTTTCTCCAAGGATGGATTATTATCCATAAACTTCATTCTAGCCACTTAAACTCATTTCAAGGTCCCTAAATGGCCAAATCTCCGTACTAACAAGCGTTTAAACACATAAACGAGCAGCGAGGATTCTGCACTGCACTTACTTTCATAAGATGTGCACATTGAGAATTTATATGCTCGATGCAACACAAGGATATATCCATACTCTACTTGAAATATAATTCAAACTATGCTTGCCCATTCATAAGATATGCATGGGATATGCACAGGAATCTCTCTTTTTCATGAAAACACTTTATTTAGCCTTACTTGAAATCTCATTCACAGGGTATGCATAGGATATACACATTTGAAAGCTTGCTTTCTTTTCTTGAAAGCACTTTGCTTAGCCTTTTGAGGCTCATATTCCTTTAAAAAAAATCTTTTTCGTATTGGTCCTCTAATGACCCTTATAAGCTGTTCGAATCTCATTCGAACTGGCCTCTTAATGGCCTTTGAAACTTTCTTTCTTTCTGAAATGCTTAAAAGTGGCGAAATGCCATCTACGTTTCTTACTTATTAGGAAAATTCCTTCTCTTCTTAGCTCTGGGGGAACAGCTCACGCCTTACTGCGTCCAGTTCCCATGGGGAATAGCTCACACCTTACTACGTCCAGTTCCTAATACCTTTGGGGAAACAGCTCACGCCATCTTTACGTCCAGTTCTCAACATTACCTTTGGGAAAATTGCTTATGCCATCTTTGCGTCTAGTTTTTGGGAACAGCTCATGTCCTTTTTGCCTCCAGTCCCAATATTACCGTAGAGGGAAATAGCTCACACCATCTTTGCGTCTAGTTTCCACCCTCAAGGTCTGGTCATTTGCCTAACACTTTCTTAGCCTTTGAAATCATATTTCATTCCTCTTTTCAGTTGCTCGGTTTATTAAAGTCTTACTTGTCTCACAATATAACCCATAACCTTACTAATGGTTTATGGTTCTTTTTGCTTTTAACTTAAAAACCTCTTATAAACGTGATAAATTCGCTAACTCGTAAATTGAAACTCATTTGGAAGTTAAAGAATTTCGCTAGCGTATAACTTAACTAAGTTTCATAAGAAACTCATTCAATTGCCCAATTTTCATTCGTTTGAAATCCTTTTTAACTCAAAGCAGGGTGTATAAATGACAAAAGCCTTAAAAGATTTTTGAACTTATTAGTAGTTCGCTTTTTAAACTTCCCAAACTTATTGACTATTCAGTGGAGTCACTTACTGAGTAGTTCGACAATTTAGGACCTTTTTACGCTTCAAACATCTTAATAAACTAACAAGTAACTGGTAAATGCTCAAAACATTTACAATTATGAAAACAACCCTTTTATGACCCCCTTTTAAAGATGTCCACGTTTGAAGATCAATCACATAGTTTCACTGAATAACCTCAAGGGGGGAGGGGCTCACACGTAGCACATTCAAAAACTTCACAATTCAACTTAGCAAATTAAGCTGCACATGGCCTCGCAATCCACAATATTACGGTAAATGACAACCCAGGCTCCCTCTTCATACAATACCTACCACAAAAAACCTCAAAACTCTCGTTAGTTCAACCTCAAGCCATCTGACTACCAACTCAGTTTCATTTCCATGACCATAGCATAACATTCATTAAAATAACATAGAATGTGTAATAGCAGCATTTAATCTTACCGAGCAAGCAGTGCCCAATCAGCGGCACATTACAATATCTATAATTAAATAAATACGTGTAACATCAACTTAAATAAGGCCTTTAGTGAGCTATAATGAACTAATAAAGCATGGAACCAACTATGCCTTCATAATTCGTAATTAAAGAATAAGCATGCCGACCCTATTTCATTTTCATGCATAAACTAATCTAAATAATGGTTTTGATTCTGTTTTAATTAACCAAGTTTACTAGATTGTTTTCAGAATCATTATGAATTACCTACTCAGTATGCATCGCTTTTAAGGCGTTCCTAGATTTCCTCAAAGACATTTTCAAGCAAGGGATTAACTAAATTATCATGCTTTGATTTAAAATGTTCTTAGATCATTTCATAGACACTTTCAAGTAGGAATTACTAAAATAACAAGCATCGATTCGGAGCATCCTTAGGTTATTTCGAAGTCACTCATAAGCATGGATTAACTAAACTAACATAAATCGATTCAAAGCCACTTTCAATCATTAATTAACTAAACTGACATATATCGATTCAAAGCATTATTAGGTTATTCCGAAGTTACTTTCAGGCATGAATTAACTAAACTTAACATATATCGATTCGAAGTATTCTTTACTCACATATACCCAATTTTGGTAAACATGAAAGCCGCCAATTCTGACAATTTCAAAGAGCTTACTTTCTGCCCTAACTAAACATATTCTTCTAACCTATTTTAAGTAGCATATTCAGACATATAATTCGATTCAAATCTGGCAGTTTGGGCAGCTGCTAACATGCATTAACTCAACTAATTTTGGTTTAAATATAACATGCATAATCAGTCACCTTGTTCTTGACTAATCTAACTAAGCCTAAACCATCATGCATCATCATTTTAGGGCTAAAACAATTTTCAAAATTACTAGTACTTTCGGAGGTGAGAAACACCCACCTTGATTCCAAGTTAAGGACCCGTTATAAGGGCTTTCGAGCACTTTGGGTGCTGGGAAACCCCAATCCTCGATCCAATTAGCACCAAACGCACACCCAATAGCTGAGACTAAACCCTAGCCCGAATTCCTTGCTTGAACCAAAACCCTAGCTCCCAAATTGATGATGTTTGTGTATGGTTTTGGTCGAATTCGACCCCTCAATTTATAGGGGAGGTTGATTCCAGTGAGAATGGCTGGATTCCAGCATGTGGGTAGTGTTTTAAGGCCACCAGAAACGTGGCTGCTCGGCTTTGTTTCGCGACGAGAAGTGAAGGGAAGGGGAGGGTGGAGGTCAACAGTGTGTAGGCCGTGCGCAGGGGTCCACCGTGGCCCCTCTCAGCTCTCTGCTGACGCGTGTGTGTGGTGGTGGAGGTAGATGTATGGCATTGTTTGCCTGGTGTCAAGAGGAAGAAGGAGGAGGGATGCAAGAGGCAGGGGTCGAGTATGTGAGACCCTTAGACCCCCCATCTCTCTTTCTATATTTTCCCTTTTCCCTTTTTTTTGTTAACTAGTTACAATAACTAATGTCCTGATCCCAAATTCGTTAATATTCAGTGTCAGCTCGAGTTAAAACGTCTTAAACCGGTTTCTTAATTAAATTCGGGAAACGACTAAATAAAATGATTAACGATTTTGAAGGCATGAATTTGTATTAACTCAAGAATTTTCTAAATAATTAATGATAACAATAATAATATAAATAGTGACAAGATATTCTTTTAAATAAATTATCACTCACATAGGCACATAGATAATAATTTAAATTATATAGTTAACAAAACAAGAATTTTGTAATGTAGAAGACAAGACAATCAGCATAACATAAAATAAAGAACGTGGGTCTTGCATTCTTCCCCCCTTAAAAGAATTTCATCCCCGAAATTCCAAAGTTTAGTTCAGTCAAACCCAAAATGCACACAGACGAACTACGATCTACACAACAGGATTCCAAAAGATTTCATTTAGCAATCAACTATATTTTACAAATCGAAAGAAAAAGGCTTATGGTATCCAGTCTCCTCCTCTCCAATTCTCTTCAAGCGTTTACTCACTTTATTTAGACGCTGAGGGAAAATCGCATCAAAGAGGGGCAAATGAGTTGGCATGGAAAACCATATTGAGCTTGTTTTGAAAATGAACATAGACTTTCAATTATCTAGACTCAATTCGCATAGTAAGTAATAACTCTATCTATACGCATCTATATGTGGGCATCAAAAGGTATGACAATTGGGACAATGACATCTGAAGGACACATACTAGTAATCTCATTCTAAAACATGAATTCAAGTCACTATGAGGATCACAATGACTAACATGGAGATCCCTATTACACATTAGAGTAATAAGAACATCACATAGTACCACGTAGCATCACTTAAGCAAAACAGCATCACATAGCATTGTATAGTACTAGCAATTCAACATTCTGGAGCCTAGGAATTGGAAATAACATGAAACTATGCGTATAGCAAGCAATTCACCGAATGAAAACATATGCGACCAACATTCCTGGGATCTGTGGGTTATGGGCCTAGATGCTTCCGCTGCACTACTCTGATCAAACATATAAGGGCAAGAATATGTGAATGCAGGTTTCTAGGGTCATCTCATCATTCTTCAAATACGTGCGTATGCAGTTACTCAGCTAAAACATGAAATCATAGAATTCACAAAATACAAACAATGAGTCAGAGGTCATGCTATGCCGTGAATTATGAAACTTAAATCATCTGGACAATCAAGTCACATACCAAACCAGACTCAAGTCAAGCAAACACTAAGAAGTGCAACAACTTATTCATAAAACACATAACTAGTCAAGAATAACAAACTTCAATAACCATATAACATTTTACGGGCTTTACACTGTATACAATGATAGGACTATGCTTTAAAGTGTTCGAGCTCCTAGTAGCATTCCACGAAAAGACATCTAGGCAAGTATACATGAATAAAACTCTCATTTAAAACCCATGGTCGAGGTTATGCCTCGAGATTTACCCCAAACTGTTTGGAGTTAGTCATCAATCAACTAACAAGGAGTAAGAACGACGGCATTGTTGGTTGCACGGATATACATTGAGGTTTTGTCATGCTTGTTTCTCGTAGGGTGGGTGCAGGAACGTGTGGTGCGAAAGAGCGGTTCAATCTACTTCGGAAATTCTTGGTTTCAATATTCGATGTTAAAGCTTATGAAGCGTTAGAAAGGTATGGGTCGTCTCCCTAAGAGGTGATGAGGTGAGACATGTGGTATAGCAATTCCAAAGTTGGTCAGGTTCTTTCCTTTATTTCCGTTCTAGGTGTGTTGGGGTTGATATAGCCAGGACACTATCATTCTTATGAAAAGAATAGCAGTCCTTGACCCAATGAACATAGCGCTTAACTGACTCGTGATTAATAGTGGTTACATGGTGGGACATAAGGAAGACTCCTTACATAAATGATAATTCAGGTTAGGACCTTATCTAAGCATGAATGGCACATATACGAAGGCTAAGAATAACAATTTGGTAACAGTCAACTAGACTCTATCGCAATCACCCATATTGACATGCACGTGTATGAAGTTCTCACATAGTTCCTTTAGTAAATGAGAAATTATGTAAAAAGGGGCATCATTTCAAAGGATTTTTACTCAAGAAAATAATCTTTAATCACTTACTAACGATTTGTCATGAACACCTCAAGCAACGAATGCGTATTGGCATGTAGGTACTCGAAACATCAATGTAAAATAAATGCAAGTCTTCAGACGCAACAGTAGGGCCCAACCACGTAATTAGAAAGGTCTTTAATGCGAAAGAAAAACCTTGACTCACTATTTAGGAAGGATCTTAACTTTCAAAGCTTCTATGCCTAAAAAGGATGGTGGTTTAACTGCTTCTAGCTCTTTCCCTACCAACCATTGAGTGCGTCTGCTCACTCTATTATCGGGCCTGAGGAGAAAATCATACTTAAAGGGCAAGAATGAGCTTAGGGTTAAAACATTCTCAGTAATTTGAGTTCAAACCAAGTGCACTTAAAAATTTTGGTTTAAAACACCAAGGTGTACGCAAAACAGCTTTCAATTAAAATGACCAAGGTTTACACACAAAACACTATTGATTGAGCTAACACTTAGCTCATCCACAAGAATACAAGTCATTCGGATTGTACTCTTAGCAATTCATTCATTCACTTGATTAATGAGCTCACCCAAGCCGCACTTAACTAGCTAAACACATAAACATTCACAAAAAATGCACATTTACACACAAAGTGCGGCATACATCACATCATTCTGAATGCATCCCTAGATAACTATGTGCAACGCAAGACTCAGGTCGTGACCTATGGCCATAAGACCTTACTCTGATACCATCTTGTAACAACCCCAACCCCTATAGCTAGGAGCGTTACGTTTTTCTCGAATCCTACTTAACTTCTGGGGCGAAATGAACAAAGTTTCCCCTAAAACCCCTAAAAACTGACCATTTCCCAAGCTAAAAGCCTTACAATAAACCCCTGCATTGAATAGAAACATATAGAATTCCAAAATAAGCTCAACGGCTACACGCTAGTGTCCATAACTCAATGAGCCACTTGCTCGGGTACATCAAACCATATAGTTCATTAACAAAGAAGAAATGGAAGATACAACTCAACGGTTCACACAACAGGAGTATGGGAGTTTACATCCCAAAATATAGACAACATCAGCTAAAAAGCCAATAGGCTACTTAGATGGTCGGCTCACATGGCCATACAGAGCGACCTTTAAACAATATGCGTTGCATGAACTAAGGCACTTGGTTTACATACATTTACAATTCTAGGAATACATTCTATAACATCATTAAGCAGCAAGACCACTTCACTGTAGGCACACTTGGCTCCTTATCAGGCAAGCAGAGACTCTGACTTGGCACTTATAAATTGCCTTCTACCTCTCACAATGAAAACCTGGGAAAAAGGGGGAAAGAGTAATGGAATGAGCAACCATACGCTCAGTGAGTATTCCCTGACTGCTTAAAACTAAAACTGTTGTAGACAATAACACCATTAATAGCCACATATCACATGCTTATATATTACTATCGTATTAGGCAATCATAGCCCCTAAGGACGGATTATTACCCATAAACTTCATTCTGGCCACTTAAACTCATTTCTAGGTCCCTAAATGACCAAATCGCCTTACTAGCAAGCATTTAAACACAGAAATCAGCAGCGAGGATTCTGCACGACACTTACTTTCATAGGACATACACATTGGGAATTTATATGCTCGATGCAATGTAGGGATATAGCCATACTTGAAATCTAATTCAAACTATGCTTGCTCATTCATAGGATATGCATGGGATATGCACAGGAATCTCTCTTTTTCGTGAAAACACTTTATTTAGCCTTACTTGAAATCTCATTCACATGGTGTGCATAGGATATACACATTTGAAGGCTTTCTTTCTTTTCTTGAAAACACTTTGCTTGCCCTTTTGAGGCTCATATTCCTTTAAAAAGAAATCTCCTTCATATTGGTCCTCTAATGACCCTTATAAGCTGCTTAAATCTCATTCGAACTAGCCTCTAAATGGCCCTTGAAACTTTTTTTCTTTCTGAAATGCTTAAAAGGGGCAAAATGCCAACTACTTTCTTACTTATTAGGAAAGTTCCTTCTCTTCTTAGCTCTGGGGGAACAGCTTATGTCTTACTGTGTCCAGTTCCCAGGGGGAATAGCTCACGCCTTACTGCGTCCAGTTCCTGAAACCTCTGGGGAAACAGCTTACGCCATCTTTGCGTCCAATTCTCAATATTACCTTTGGGGGAAATAGCTCACGCCATCTTTGCGTTCATTTTTCGGGAACAACTCACGTCCTTTTTGCGTCCTATTCCCAACATTACCGTAGGGGCAAATAGCTCACGCCATCTTTGCATCCAGTTCCCACCCTCAAGGTCTGGCCATTTGCCTAACACTTTCTTTGCCTTTAAAATCATATTTCATTTCTCTTTTCAGTTGCTTGCTTTATTAAAGTCTTGCTTATCTCACAATATAACCCATAATCTTACTAATGGTTTATGGTTCAACCTAAAAACCTTTTATAAACGTGACAAATTCGCTAACTCGTAAATTAAAACTCATTTCGAACTTAAAGAGATTAGCTAGCATATAACTCAACTAAGTTTCGTGACGAACTCATTCAATTGCCTAATTTTAATTCGTCTGAAATCCTTTTTTACTCAAAGAAGGGTGTATAAACGACTAAAGCCTTAAAACATTTTTGAACTTATTACCAGTTCACTTTTTAAACTTCCCAAACCTATCAACTATTCCGTTGAGTCATTTACTGAGTAGTTCGGCGATTTAGGGCCTTTTTACGCTTCAAACATCTTAATAAACTAACAGGCAACTGGTAAATGCTGAAAACATTCGCAATTATGAAAGGAACCCGTTTACAACCCCCTTTTAAAGATGTCTAAGTTCGAAGATCAATCACATAGTTTCACTGAATAACCTTAAGGGGGGAGGGGTTCACACGTAGCACATTTAAATACTTCATAATTCAACTTAGCAAATTAACCCACATATGGCCTTACAATCCACGCGATTGTGGTAAATCACAACCCAGGCTCCCTCCTTACACAAAACCTACCACAAAGAACCTTAAAACTGTCATTTGTTCAACCTCAAGCCATCCGACTACCAACTTGGTTTCACTTCCATGACCACAGCATAACATTCATAAAAATAACATAGAATGTGTAATAGCAGCATTTAATCTTACTAAGCAAACAGCGTCCAATGAGCGACACATTACGATATCCATAATTAAATAAATACATGTAACATTAACTTAGACAAGCCTTTGGCGAGCTATAATGAACTAATAAAGCATGGAACCAACTATGCATTCATAATTCGTAATTAAAGAATAAGCATGCCAACCCTATGTCATTTTTATACATAAACTAATCTAAATAATGGTTTCGATTCTGTTTTAGTTAACCAAGGTTACCAGATCGTTTTTAGAATCATTATGAATTACCTACTTAGCATGCATCGATTTTAAGGCGTTTCTAGATTGCCTCAAAGACATTTTCACGCAAGGATTAACCAAATTATCATGGTTCGATTTAAAACGTTCTTAGATTGTTTCATGGACACTTTCAAGTAGGAATTACTAAAATAATAAGCATCGATTCGGAGCATCCTTTGGTTATTTGAACTCACTTATAAGCATGGATTGACTAAACTAACATATATCGATTCGAAGCCACTTTCAAGCATTGATTAACTAAACTAACATAAAGTGATTCAAAGCATTATTTGGTTATTTCGAAGTTACTTTCAGGCATGAATTAATTAAACTTAACATATATCGATTCGAAGTATTCTTTACTCACATATAACCAATTTTGCTAAACACGAAAGCCACCAATTTTGACAATTTCAAAGAGCTTACTTTCTGCCCCAACCAAACAGATTCTTCTAACCTATTTTAAGCAGCATATTCAGACATATAATTCAGTTCGAATATGGCAGTTTGGGCAGTAGCTACCATGCATTATTTTAACTGATTTTGGTTTAAATATAACATGCATAATTAATCACCTGGTTCTTGATTAATTTAACTAAGCCTAAACTAACATGCATCATCATTTTAGGGCTAAAACAATTTTTGAATTACTAGTACTTTCGGAGGCGAGAAACACCCACCTGAATTCCAAGTTAAGGACCCGTTCTAAGGCTTTCGAGCTTAATTTGGGTGCTGGGAAACCCCAATCCTCAATCCGATTAGCACCAAACACATGCACAATAGCTAAGACCAAACCCGAGCCTGAATTCCTTACTTGAACCAAAACCCTAGCTCTCGAATTGATGATGTTTGTGTATGGTTTGGGTCAAATTTGACGCCTCAATTTATAGGGGAGGTTGATTCCGGTGAGAATGTTCGGATTCCAACACGTGGGTGGTGTTTTAAGGCCAGCAAAAACATGGCTGCTTAGCTCTGTTTCACGGTGAGAAGTGGAGGGAAGGGGATGGTGGAGGTCGGTGATGAGTGGGTCATGCACAGGGGTCCACCTTGGTCCCTCTCGGCTCTCCGGTGACACGTGTGTATGGTGGTGGAGGTAGATGTATGGTTGTGCTTGCCTGGTGTCAAGAGGAAGAAGAAGGAGGAGGGATGGGAGAGGCAGGGGTCGGGTATGTGAGACCCCGAGACCTCCTCCTCTCTCTTTCTATATTTTCCTTCTTTCCTTTTTTCGGTGTTAACTAGCTACAATAACTAATGTCCCAATCTCAAATTCGTTAATATTCAATCTAAACTCGGGCTAAAACATCCTAAACCGGTGTCCTAATTAAATTTGAAGATCGACTAAATAAAATGTTTAACGATTTTAAAGGTATGAGTTTATATTAACTCAAAAATTTTCTATATAATTAACAATAACAATAATAATATAAATAGTGACAAAATATTCCTTTAAATAAATTATCACTCACATAGGCACATAGATAATACGAATTTTGTAATGTAGAAGGCAAGACAGCCAGCTTAACATAAAATAAAGAACACGGTCTTACATTCTTCCCCCCTTTAAAGAATTTCGTCCTCGAAATTCCAAAGTTCAGTTCAGTCAAACGCAAAATGCACACAGACGAACTACGATCTACACAATAGGATTCCAAAAGGTTTCATTTAGCGATCAACTATATTTTACAAATCGAAAGAAAAGGCTTATAGTATCCAATATCCTCCTCTCTAATCCTCTTCAAGCGTCTACTAACTCTATTTAAGCGACGAGGGCAAATCGCATCGAAGATGGGCAAATGAGTTGGCATGGAAAACCATATTGAGCTTGTTTTGAAAATGAACATAGACTTTTGATTATCTAGACTCAATTCGCATAGTAAGCAATAACTTTATCCATACGCATCTATAAGTGGGCATCTAAAGGTATGACAACTGGGACAATGACATCTTAAGGTCACATACTAGTTATCTCATTCTAAAACATGAATTCAAGTCACTTTGAGGATTATAATGACTAACATGGAGATCCCTATAACATATTAGAGTAATAAGAACATCACATTGCACCACGTAGCATCACTTAAGCACAACTGTATCACATAGCATCACATAGTACTAGCAATTCAGCATTCTGAAGCCTAGGAATTGGAAGTAACATGAAACCGTCTAATACGCATATAGCAAGCAATTCACCGAACGAAAACATATGCGACTGACATTCCAGGGACCTGTGGGTTATTGGCCTAGATGCTTCTGCTGCACTACTCTAATCAAACATATAAGGGCAACAATACGTGAATGCAGGTTTCTAGGGTCATCTCCTCATGCTTTAAATTCGTGCATATGCAGTTACTGAGCTATAACATGGAATCATAGAATCTACAAACTACAAACAACGAGTCAGAGGTCATGCCATGCTGTGAATTACGAAACTTAAATCGTCTGGATAATCAAGTCACATGCCAAACCAGACTTAAGTCAAGCAAACACTAAGAAGTGCAACAACTTATTCATAAAACACATAACTGGTCAAGAATAATGAACTTAAATAACTATATGACCTTTATGGGCTTTAGACTGTATATAATGCTAGGACTATGCTTTAAAGTGTTCGGGCTCCTCTTAGCATCTGACGAAAAGACATCTAGGCAAGCATACATGAATGAAACCCTCATTTAAAACCTAAGATCGAGGTTATGCCTCAAGGTTTGCCCCAAACTGTTTAGAGTTAGTCATCAATCAACTAACAGGAGTAAGAACGACGGCATTATTGGTCATACGGATATACATTGAGGTTTTGTGATGCCTGTTTCTAGTAGGGTGGGTGCAGGAGTTTTAGGAACTTGTGGTACAAAAGGGCGGTTTAATTTCCTCCGGAAATTCTTGGTTTCAACATTCGATGTTAAAGCTTACGAAGTGTTAGAAAGGTATGGGTCATCTCCTCAAGAGTTGATGAGGTGACACATGTGTTATAACAATTCCAAAGTCTGTCAGGTACTTCCTTTTATCTCCGTTCTAGGTGTGTTGGGGTTGATATAGTCAGGACACTATCGTTCTTATGAAAAGAATAGCATTCCATGCCCCGATGAGCATAACGCTTAGCCGACTCGTGATTAGCAGTGGTTACATGATGGGACATAAGGATGACTCCTTACATAAATGATAATTCAGGTTAGGTCCTTATCTAAGCATGAATGACACGTATACGAAGGCTAAGAATAACACTTAGGCAACAGTCAACTAGACTCTATCACAATCATCCATATTGGCATGCACATGTACAAAGTTCTCACATAGTTCCCTTAGTAAATGAGAAATTACGTAAAAAGAGGCATCATTTAAAAGAATTTTTACTCAAAAAAATAATCTTTAATCACTTACTAACAATTTGTCATGAACACCTCAAGCAACGAATGCGTATTGGCATGTAGGTACTCAAAACATCAATGCAAAACAAATGCAAGTCTTTAAACGCAACAGTAGGGCCTAACCAGGTAATTAGAAAGGTCTTTAATGCGAAAGAAAAACCTTAACTCACTATTTAGGAAAACTTTCAAAGCTTCCATGTTTAAAAAGGATGATGGTTTAACTGCTTCTAGATCTTTCCCTACCAACCATTGAGTGCATTGGTCACTTTATTATCGAGCCAGAGGAGCAAATCGTACTTAAGAGATAAGAATTTGCTTGGGGCTAAAACATTCTTAGTTATTTCAGTTCAAACTAAGTGCTCTTGAAACTTTTCATTTAAATTGCCAAGGTGTATGCAAAACAACTTTTAATTAAAATCACCAAGGTACACACACAAACCACTATTGATTGAGCTAACACTTAGCTCATCTACAAGAATACAAGTCATTCGGCTTATACTCTTAGCAATTCATTCATTCACTCGATTAATGAGCTCACTCAAGCCTCACTTAACTAGCTAAATGCACCAATGTTCACACAAAATCCACATTTGCATACAAAGCACGGCATACATCACATCATTCTGAACGCGTCCCTAGATAACTATATGCAATGCAAGAGTCAGGCCGCGGCCTGTGGTCATAGGACCTTGCTTTGATACCATCTTGTGACACCCCCAACCCCTATGGCTAGGAGCGTTACATTTTTCTTGAATCCTACCTAACTTCTAGGGGAAAACAAACAAAGTTTCCCCTAAAATCCCTAAAAACTGACCATTTTCCAGACTAAAAGCCTTACAATAAACCCCTGCATTGAATAAAAACATATAGAATTCTAAAATAAGCTCAACGGCTATACGCCGGAGTTCATAACTCAAAGAGCCACATGCTCGGGTACATCAAACCATACAGTTCATTAATAAAGAAGAAATGGAAGATACAACTCAACGGTTCACACAACTGGAGTACTGGAGTTTACATCCTAAAATATAAACAACACCAGCTAAAAAGTCAACTGGCTAATCAGATGGTTGGCTCACGTGGCCATAGAGAGCGACTTTTAAACAATATGCATTACATGAACTAAGGCATTTGGTTTACATACATTTACAATTCTAGAAATACATTCTATAACATCATTAAGCAGCAAGACCACTTCACTGTGGGCACACTTGACTTCTTATCAGCTAAGCGAAGACTCCGACTTGGCACTTGTAAATTGACTTCTACTTGTCACAATGAAAACCTGGGAAAAAGGGGAAATAATGGGATGAGCAATCACACTCTCAGTGAGCATTTCCCGACTCCTTAAAACTAAAACTGTTGTAGGCAATAATACCATTAATAGCCACGTATCACGTGCTTATATATTACTATCATATTAGGCAATCATAGTCCCCAAGGACTGATTATTACCCATAAACTTCACTCTAGCCATTAAACTCATTTCTAGGTCCCTAAATTACCAAATCTCCTCACTAACAAGCATTTAAACACATAAATGAGCAGCGAGGATTCTGCACGACACTTACTTTCATAGGATATGCAAATTGAGAATTTATATGCTCGATCCAATACAGGGATATAGCCATACTTCACTTGAAATCTAGTTCAAACTATGCTTGCTCATTCATAGGATATGCATGGGACATGCACAGGAATCTCTCTTTTTCATGAAACATTTTATTTACCCTTACTTGAAATCTCATTCACAAGGTATGCATAGGATATACACATTTGAAAGCTTTCTTTCTTTTTTTGAAAACACTTTGCTTAGCCTCTTGAGGCTCATATTTCATAAAAAAGAAATCTCTTCTGTATTGGTCCTCTAATGACCCTTATAAGCTGTTCGAATCTCATTTGAACTGGCCTCTCAACGGCCCTTGAAACTTTCTTTCTTTTTGAAATGCTTAAAAGTGGTGAAATGCTAACTACTTTTCTTACTTATTAGGAAAATTCCTTCTCTTCTTAGCTCGGGGAGAATAGATTATGCCTTACTGCGTCCAGTTCCCAGGGGGAATGGCTCACGCCTTACTACGTCCAGTTCCTAATACCTTTAGGGAAACAGCTCACGCCATCTTTGTGTCCAAGTTCCAACATTACCTTTGGGAGAAACAGCTCACGCCATCTCTGCATCCAGTTTCCGGGAACAGCTCACATCCTTTATGCGTCTAATTCTCATAATTACCGTAGGGAGAAACAGCTCACGCCATCTTTGCGTCTAGTTCCCACCCTCAAGGTCTGGCCATTTGCCTAGCACGTTCTTAGCCTTTAAAATCATAATTCATTTCTCTTTTCAGTTGCTTGCTTTATTAAAGTCTTGCCTGTCTCACAATATAACCCATAACCTTACTAATGGTTTATGGTTCTTTTCGTTTTCAACTTAAAAACCTTTTATAAACGTGATAAATTCGCTAACTCATAAATCGAAACTCATTTGGAACTTAAAGAGATTGGCTAGCATATAGCTCAACTAAGTTTCATAATAAACTCATTCAATTGCCTAATTTTAATTCGTTTGAAATCCTTTTTAACTTAAAGAAGGGTGTATAAATGACTAAAGCCTTAAAACATTTTCGAACTTATTACTAGTTTGCTTTTTAAACTTCTCGAACCTATCGACTATTCAGTTGAATCACTTACTGAGTAGTTCGATAATTTAGGACCTTTTTATGCTTCAAACATCTTAATAAACTAACAAGCAACTGGTAAATGCTCAAAACATTTGTAATTATGAAAACAATCCTTTTACGATCCCCTTTTAAAGATGTCCAAGTTTGAAGATCAATCACATAGTTTCACTGAATAACCTCAAGGGGGAGAGGTTCACACATCGCACATGCAAACACTTCATAATTCAGCTTAACAAATTAACCCACACATGGCCTCGCAATCCACATGATTGCGGTAAATCACAGCCCAAGCTCCCTCCTCACACAACACCTAGCACAAAGAACCACCAAACTCTCATTATTTTAACCTCAAGCCATCCGACTACCAACTCGGTTTCATTTTCATGACCATAGCATAACATTCATAAAAATCACATAGAATGTGTAATGGCAGTATTTAATCTTACTGAGCAAGCAGCGTCCAATCAGCGGCACATTATGACATCCATAATTAAATAAATACATGTAACATTAACTTAAACAAGGCCTTTGGCGAGCCATAATGAACTAATAAAGCATGGAACCAACTATGCATTCATAATTCGTAATTAAAGAATAAGCATGCCAACCCTATGTCATTTTCATACACAAACTAATCTAAATAACGATTTCGATTCTGTTTTAATTAACCAAGGTTACTAGATCGTTTTCAGAATCGCTATGAATTACCTACTTAGCATGCATCGATTTTAAGGCGTTTCTAGATTGCCTCAAAGACAATTTCAAGCAAGGATTAACTAAATTATCATGCTTCGATTTAAAACGTTCTTAGATAGTTTCATGGACACTTTCAAGTAGGAATTACTAAAATAAAAAGCATCGATTCAGAGCATCCTTAGGTTATTTCGAACTCACTTATAAGCATGGATTAACTAAACTGACATATATCGATTCAAAGCCACTTTCAAGCATTAATTAATTAAACTAACATATAGCGATTCAAAGCATTATTGGGTTATTTCGAAGTTACTTTTAGGCATTAATTAACTAAACTTAATATATATCGATTTGAAGTATTCTTTATACACATATAGCCAATTTTGCTAAACACGAAAGCCACCAATTTTGACAATTTCAAAGAGCTTACTTTCTGCCCCAACCAAATAGATTCTTCTAACCTATTTTAAGCAGCATATTCAGATATATAATTCAGTTCAAATCTGGCAATTTGGGCAGTAGATACCATGCATTATTGCAACTGATTTTGGTTTAAATATAACATGCATAATTAATCACCTGGTTCTTGATTAATCTAACTAAGCCTAAACTAACATGCATCACCATTTTAAGGCTAAAACAATTTTTGAAATTACTAGTACTTTCAGAGGTGAGAAACACCCACATGGATTCCAAGTTAAGGACCTGTTTTAAGGGCTTTCGAGCTCAATTTGGGTGCTGTGAAACCCTAATCCTCAATTCAATTAGCACCAAACGCACGCCCAATAGCTGGGACCAAACCTTAGTCCGAATGCCTTGCTTGAACCAAAACTCTAGCCCCCGAGTTTATAGGGGAGATCGATTCTGGTGAGAATGGTCGGATTCCGACATATGGGTGGTGTTTCGAGGCCACTAGAAACATAGTTGCTCGGCTCTGTTTCGCAGCAAGAAGTGGAGGAAAAGGGATGGTGGAGGTCGGCGGTGAGTGGGTCATGCACAGGGGTAAACCATAGTCCCCCTCTGCTATCCGGTGGTGCATGTGTGTGGTGGTGGAGGGAGATGCCATGGTTGTGCTTGCCTGCTGTCAAGAGGAAGAAGAAGGAGGTGGGATGCGAGAGGCAAGGGTCGGGTATATGAGATGCTGAGACCCCTCTCCTCTCTCTTTCTATATTTTCCTTCTTCCCCTTTTTTGTGTTAACTAGCTACAATGGCTAATGTCTCAATCCTAAACTCGTTAACATTCAGTCCAGGCTCGGGTTGAAACATTCTAAACCGGCATCCTAATTAAATTCGGGAAAGGTTTAAATAAAATGACTAACGATTTTGAAGGCATGAGTTTTCATTAACTCAAGAATTTTTCAAATAATTAATGACAACAATAATAACATAAATAGCGATAAAATATTTTCTTAAATAAATTACCACTCACATGGGCACATAGATAACAATTTAACTTATACAGTTAACAAAATACCAATTTTGTAACGTAAAGGGCAAGACAGACAACTTAACGTGAAATAAAGAACGAGCGTCTTACATATACATATATACACACACACACACATACATATATATGTACACATAAACATATATACATATACAAATATATATATATACATATAAATATATAAATATATATATATATAT
>JAKOGI010003085.1:0-68821 GCA_029747015.1 Carnegiea gigantea | reverse complement strand
ATATATATGTAAAGAAAGTATGATGCCAATGATGAAGAATCCCCTTCTTTTTTTCGTGCCTATGGAGAAAATAGAGCGTTTGTGATAATTTGATTTGCAATGATAGAATTGAATTTTATGTATACCCTTTGTTTGGCTGGTGTACCTAACATTATTATTTCGTAAGTAATGAAGCTCTTCCTTCTAATTAACTGTCGCAATAAGAGTGATAGAAACTTCTACTTCTTGGTGGCATGGAGGCTCCAAAATGAAAATTCATGATTTACGTATGTAATCATCTTTAATCGCATGGAGCAATAGGTAGCCATATGGCTGTGGACAATATTAACATAGGATTGTTAACAATAAAACAATAAATTATATAAACATGACAGGCATTGAAAATTATAATACCTGCGCTATATACATATCCAACTGGATAGTTGTCGTATGTCAAGAATTCGAGCATCCTCGTGGAGCACAGTGAACTTTGTACAACCTATATTATCTTATAAGAGAACTCTAAAGATGCACCTATAAGTTTGAATGAAAGAGGATGGTTACCCTAAAGCACACGTGCAATTGGAAAAGTATAACAAAGTACACGACAATAGACATTCAAGTATACAAATGTGGTGTAAGCCAAACTTAGAGGTCGGCGTGTACAATATGGTACATCAAGAGCGAATATGTAAGTGTAAGCACTTTTTTTGCAATTAGTAGGAGCGCCATAAAGCAGTGGGTGGATTTCAACAATATATGCAAAAAGTCAAAGATACCTCACCTGGATATAGTAAACTTTGAAGATTATGTGTTGTTAATTAAATATATGTAAGCATAAGTTACATTTGTTGTAAGACCCGCACTACTTATTTTACGTTAAGCTGAGTGCCTTGCTTCCTACGTTACAAAATTCGTATTTTTAGTAACTGTATAAGTTAAATTATAATCGATGTGCTTATATGAATGATAATTTTATTAAAAAGAATATGTTGTCGCTATTTATATTATTATTATTATTATTATTATCATCATCGTTAAGTATTTACAAATTTTTGAGCTGATGATAACTCAGGCCTTTAAACCGTTATTTGATTTATTTAGCCATTTCAGAATTTAGTTAGGGCGCCGATTTTAGAACATTTCAACCCAAGCCTAGACTGAGCATTAATGAATTTAGAATCGGGAATTGGGTTATTATAGCAATTGAGGTCAAAATAAACATAAAACAAAAAGAAAAGGGAAGGGAAACAACAAGGGGCTGAAGCCCTTACTTTCTCAACCAAGGCACGACAAGGGGGTTCTCAAACCCGAGCCCTACGACCCACGCCAAGAAAGAGAGAGTTCGAGCGAGGGAGAGAGAGAGAAGGGGGCCGGTGCCAGCAACGGGTCAGGCGACGATAGCCGTACATCACCAGCGACCAGAGAGCAACAGAGAGTGAGGGAGAGGAGGCAGGCTCGGGTATAACATGAGAAACAGGGCCTTGGGTCAAACTCTAATCACCGCGACCTCAGTTGTCACCTCCACCACCACCAACGACAGTCTGGCAAGCTTGAAGGGCGGAAAGGGGGGATGGGAAATAGTAACAGTAGCAACCTCAGCAGTAACAAAAAAGAGGGAAATCGGGGATTGGCCTAACTTGCTTCGGGTGTGAGAGTAGCAGCAAGGAGGGACGAATTTCGGGTTTTGAAACTTCCAAATCGAGCCCAATTAGCCCAGGAGTTAGGTCCTTAGCTTGGATCGAGGTGGGTGTTTCTCACCCCCTAAATTAGTATTAATTTCGAAAACATTTTAACCCTTAAGATGAGATACATGTTAGTTTGAGGTTGATTAGGCTGACTGAAATTGTGAAGCAATTATGTATGTTTAGTTCGATTGAATTCAAGCCCAGATTATACATGTTAAATTAGTCAATTCATGCTTGAATTGATACTTGCTAAGTTAGCTAAATCATGTTTAAAAGTAGCTCCGGAATCAACCTAAGCATATCTTGAATCGATACCTGCTAAATTAGTTAATTAATGTTTGAAAGTAGCCTTCGAATCGACTTAAACGCGCTTTAAGCCGATGTATGTTGAGCTAGTTAATGCATGCGTAAAGGTAGCTTTTGAAACAACCTAAACATGCCTTAAGTTATTGTATATTGAGTTAGTTGATTATGCTTAAAAGTAGCCTTTGAAACGACCTAAGCATGCTTTAAATCGAGGTATGTTAAGCTAGTTGAATCATGCCTAAAAATGACCTTGAAATGACCCAAGAATGTTTTAAGTCGAAGCATTCTAAGTTAGTTTCACACCTTATTAGTTCATTTCGGTCTGTTGAGTACCCTACTTAAGTTAATGAAATATATATGTTTATAAATGCCGTAATGCGCCACTGGAGGGATGCTAGATCGGTCGGTAAGTTATATATCACTATTATGCCATTCTTTATGACTTTATGACGCTATGCTATGCTTATGAAATTAAAAAATGAGTCAGTAGCTGGATGGCTTAAGGATGAACTAATGAGATTCTTTGTGATCGGTGTTGTGTGAGGAGGGAGCCTGGGTTGTGTTTAACCGTAATCTTGTGGATTGCGAGGCAATGTGTGGCTTACTCTACTGAGTTAATTATGAAGTGTTTGAATGTGTTACGTGCAAACTCCCTTCCTTTTATGTCATTAAGTTTCATCTTGTGAGTGAGGGTGAGTTTGAAAAAGAAAGGTTTCACGGTTGTAACTAAAAGTAGCCATAATTATTAGTAATCGATGGCCAATTTTAACTAAACGAATGCAATTTTGGGAATGAACTCGCTAGAACGAGGGAATCCCTAAGGAATTTAAATAAAAAAAGAATGCGTTGTATGAAAAAGGATTTTGCTCTGAGAGGTAGCAAACTTATTAGCCGTTATGGCCATACACTTTAAATTGGTTAAGATATCATGCTTAGGGACAATAAGATGGGAGTGAAATTGCTTGAACGGAATCCCATGGGGGTGAACATGCTTGTACGGGGGAATCCCTAGCCTGGGGAGTGGTCCTAGTAATAGGAAACCCTAGAGACCCTGACGAGGGTTAAGGTCCAATTTAGTTGACATCCCGAGAGTAAGAGATTAGCGTGAGCAATAGTCCCACTAGGGGTTGAGAATAGATCTCACCCAACTAGCACATTCTAATGATCTTATGCCTAGAGTATTTTCCTAATAAGTGAGAAAAGCAGTCTGCATTTTGCCAGTTTAAGTATTTCAGAAAGAAAGAAAGTTTTTAAGGGCCATTAAGAGGCCAGTTCGAATGAGATTCAAACAGTTTTTTTTAGGGTCATTAGAGGACCATTATGAAAGAGATTTTTTGTAAAGAATATAAGCCTCAAGAGGCTAAGAAAAGAGTTTTCAAGAGCCTTAAGAGGCTAAATAAAATGTTTTCAGAAAAAGAAAGAAATATTCTTGTGCATGTTTTGTGATTAAGATTCTAAGTACCGTACGAATGAAATTCTAAGTAAAGCAGGGCCACACCCTTGTAATGCATCGAGCATGTAAGTTTAAATGTGCATCTTTGTGAAAGAAAGTTCCTTGCATAATCTCTACTCCTTGTGTTTAAGCATATCCAATGAGTGAATTAGATAGACGGGGCATAAATCACGAATTATATCACATAACCTATGAAAGAAAGTTCTGTGCTTAGCCTCGTTGCTTGCTTATGTGTTTAAGTGCTTGTCAGTAAAGGAATTTAGTCATTTAGGGACCTAAAAATGAGTTTAAGTGGCTAGAATGAAGTTTATGGGTATTAATCCGTCCTTGGAGACTATGATTGCCTAATACGATAATAATACATAAGCACGTGATATATTATTGCCTGCAACGGTTTTTGGCTTTTAAGTAGTAGGGGAATACTCATTGAGCGTGTGGTTGCTCATCCTATTACTCTTTCTCCTTTTTCCCCAGGTTTGCATTATGGCAAGTAGAATCCAAGTCACTTATACCAAGATGGAGTTTATCTTTTCTTGCAAGGGGTCATGTGTGCTCATTTGAAGGGGGTCTTACATGCTTAATGAAGTTATGTAATGTATTCCTAGATTTGTAAACATTTGTAAATAAATATTCTAGTTCATGTAGTGCATTCGGTTTAGGAATTGCTCTGTATAGCTATGTGAGCTAACCATCTAATTCGTCAGTTGTCATTTTAGCTGAAATCAATTACGTTTTGGAATGTAAGTCCCAGTACTCCGGTTGTGTGAACCGTTGAGTTGTATCTTTCACTTCTACTATATTAATTAACTATATTGTTGATGTATTCCATGCGCGTTGCTTATTGAGTTATGAACTCCGGCGTGTAGCCAATGAACTTATTTTAGAATGTTTTACGCTTCCGTTGAATGCAGGGGTTTATTGTAAGACTTTTAGCCTGAAAATGATCAGTTTTTAGGGAAAACTCTATCCGTTTCACCCCGGAAGTTAAGTAGGAAGTAAGGAAATGTAATACTCCTAGCCTTAGGGGCTAGGGGTGTTACATTTGTAAAATAAATTTCTAGCTTACATTCGGCGTAGCCATATATTCATCCAATCTAATCCTTTAAGCAGCAAACAACTTCTCCAGATTGTAAATACGTAATGTTCTCTTATGCATGAAATCAAAATGATCCATCACACCTTTAGTGCCAGAGTACCTAATACATGTTGGGAACGTACATGCATGGAGATTGAAAATTGAAACTAATGCTATATGTTGTATATACCATCGTTCAAAGTCTTCTGTTGCTTGAATATCTAGGTTAATCAACAATCTACTAACAGGTAAAGTACAAACCGATATTCCTAAATGTATATTGTAGGGGAGAAAAAATATTATTGAAATATACCATCATAATAATGAAAATTAGACAATTTTATGAATGAAAGTATATCAAGTAGATGTAAGGATACCTTGATCATCTCTAATGTGCACTCTGGAAGCAAAAAGTATATTTTTAGTAGTCAAATGTAGCTGAAGATAGATGCCCTCAACTTCCACAAAATCTCCCCATAAAGTTAGCCTCAATGGGTGCAACCTACATATATGTATTAATGTAGGAATCTTTATATAATTAAAATGCGTTAACAAATAGGAAAAATATTACCTAATAAAAATACATACTGCATGTCACAAAGTAATAATTCTCACCTTACAGTACCCCTATCTCTTGTCATTTCTAAAGGGGATATAGGAACCACCATGCCATTGACGTCTATACAATAAAAGGAAATGAAAACATTATATATACTTGAGAAGACATATATGCAGAAATTTGGGTAGCAAACTTTGTTGTATAACGTATACGTACCTACAACATTATCACGGGTTCGTAGACGTCATAGTACATCGATGAACGATACAAAAGCTGGTAAGGGCTAGCAGAGAATATGAAGACAATCATCAATGGAACCAAGAAGTCTCGTTCTCGGCGTAAAAATCAATTTGAAATTGTTGGTGACCACATTCCTTTCGCCATCTGTCGTAGCATCAAATGAGAGCCTAGAGATGTGGTAAACTTTGGCAACATCGAGTATAGATCTCCATCGAGTAATATCAGCATTGCCTCCAATGTCGCCGAAGATCTCATAACACTATAAAACAATCAAGTGCATTGGTAAGCAACATACATGTAATGTTAGGGAATTTTTCAGCATAACAATCCAATACCTGATAGTCTATGAATATAACTTTCCACAATGTGCATTGCTCATATACTTGAACAGTCATTGATTGCATGAGTCGAATAATTAATGTCACAGATCTATTACAACAATTGATGGCACATATAGGCATAGAAGTATTTACTAAACCTAACATGTCTGTAATCATAAATAAATAAAAGAAAACAGAAAAGTATAATTATAACACAGCGAACACATCGTAATTACGAAGGAAAGAATATTAATGTAAATAACACCATTATTATATGATTGAAAAGGGACTAACTAAGCATCCTGAATGTAATAGGTAAAACAAATAAATTGTATGATATAATAATCTACAAATGGTCCAATACATCCCTATACACCAGATTTTTGGTAACATCTACTGGAACGCCTCTCTTATTACAAAGTAATACTTTTAATGCAGAAGGAGATGAAACACGTGACAATGCAACATAAAGTTAGTCATGGCTAAACGCAGGCCTTGGAAGGTACACGCTAACTCTATTCAATGTTTGCCCCAGACTTTTATTGATTGTCATTGCAAATGCTAGTTTTAAAGGGAATTGTCTTCTTCTGAGCTGTAGATCTAGAAGATTAGATGGGGTTAAATTAATTCTAGTTAGTAGGACAGTTTCTCTAACTTTTGAGTTTATTACTTTGGCCTCAATCACTCTATCCTCATTTCACTAACAATCAATCGAGTACCATTGCATAACCTTGTCGATTGATTCAAATTTCTTAATAATATAACAGGCACAGTGACTTAAGATCTAAATAATGATTTGGTAATTTAGAAATCTTTAGGGAATGCAACAATTTAGGGGGTTCTATGTCTTCTAAAAGGACCTCAATCGTTAGAGTTGGAAAGGGCATCACAACTCATATAGCTCTTGATATCTCTAGGGAGCATAGACAACATGATTGTATTTATTTCATCAATATCATCATTTGTAGGTGCAAGAATCCCTCGTTCATGAAGATATGACCAATCTTCTTATTTATTATCAAAATTGGGATAAATTGATGTGATCAAATTATGCAGACCATTCTCGGCATTCCAATTTGGCTTTCCATCATCTGGTGACCTAATCCAATTTGGCTTTCCATCATCTAAAATTGAAATTCTTTGCACTTGACCTTCCCCAACTTATAATATCCATCGAGCAAATTCTTCTACTTTTCACATAGTCTCGTTGGATTCATCTATTTGTTGTAGCCTTATCTTTATACGCAAGTGCGTAATACTACATTCATTCCAAAATGTTGCTCGGTAGAGCATATCCGCAACGATAACTTTGCGACTCCCATGTGTAATCACTGGAAGTATTAGTCTAAAATGCCCCCCGAGAAGGACTAGTTTCCATCCAGAAGCATTTTGATAATAGCAAATATCCTTGAGGTGACAATCCACTGCTTCTAATGCCAAATGAGTCATCATTGGTGCTTCATCCCAGATAATCAACATTGATTCATGGATGAGATCTGCACATTTAGATCTCTTATAAAAGTTACAAACTGAGTCTCATAAGGTTGTATTTTCCCTCCTGATAGCAATAAAGAAGCAATTCCTAATGATGCTATAGCAAGACAATATGCTTTTCTAATCAGAACATAGAAATTAAGGTATTCTATATATAAGTCTTTCCTATTCCACCACCACGATATACGAAAAACAACCTCGTATACCTTTATTATGAGTATCGAGTACTTATATGAAAACATGATATTGATCTGAGTTTAACCCTCTTACTAATGTTCAAAATCTTGATGTTTCCAAATTTGTATCACAATCCAGTTCGTCTATAATAAGTTGATTTATTGCACGAACTGCAGCCTGGATAGAAGGGAGCGGCATTGAAGGAAAATGTTGTACTAATCTTCCATTTCTTTTTAAGATGCATTCTATCTCAAGCAGTCTAAGATTCTGCAACTTGATAGATGATAAATGCACATCAAGGTTTCCTATTTGCCATCTTGTAGTATAGAGAAGATCGCCTGTTAGATGGACCCAATTTGCATCCCACAACTTAACTAGGTCAGCAATCTCAGAGAACATCAACATAGAGCAAAACAAATTTCACAGTTGAATGCCTAAAGCCCAGGTTGATACTTCATCCAAGGTAGCATGCCATTAACCATTGTTATTGAGCAAACCCAATGGCACTCATGCTAACTTAAATGTATGGTATAAGACACCGTGTATTGTACCAATATCTTCAAAGCGAGTTTCCCCACGAACCTTTATAGGAAGCAATCTCAAATAATATCATTCTCCACAATTTGGATTTACAAACGAAAATTGGCTAATTGAATAGAGTTTTTGATGCTTTGTCCATGTTTTAGAGTAATGATTCTATACCTATTGTATAGGGAAGTTAAGATATGTGGCCTATCAAGCTTCTAGGTACTCCTTATATGCTTCAAACCACGTTGTAAACATTGCTTTCTGTGCATCTGGTTCATTTGCAATACTAAAGACGTCCTCTCTATGATTAAACATGGCTAATTATTCTCCAGGTAAGTGGTATTGAAGTTTTTGTACGTAAGGGTATTGATGTTGTAAGCTGAACTCAAAAATACACGAGCATGACTCAAGTGCAGATACATAGTTGCAATCCAAATATTATTGGATTTCATTCCTGCCTCTATCTTGTCAAGTTTGCTCACCATTATGATGTGTTGTATTGCCTTCAATGGCAACAGTAATGCGATCATGACCTTTATGTACATACTTATATATGTATTTCACCATGCTACGGATAGCTACATGCTTGACATTCATGTGAGCATCATATTTTATGCATAGATCTATTGTAGGGGACCACCTATTGATTATCAATTTCTCGATCATTCACGACCACTTGTTGAGGAGTACGCTGCCTTCAATGTTGAGGGAAGTCGTGCTTATCAAATGTTGTTTGACTGCAAAATCTTTTTGGATAACATTTTGAGCATTTTCTGTCAATAAAGCATGATACACATAGCCTATGTATCATAAATATTGTGACGGTATCATATGCTAGAGGGTCCGTAGTCTGATAAGGAATTTCAACACTTATTAGCCTATCAACATCTTCTAGACAGGTAATCTTATCTTGCATTGCTATTATTAAGAGAATATGAGCATCGGGAAGGCCACGCTTATAGAATTCAACATCATATACTTCTCTAAAAGATACAGTGGGCACAATTAGTGCATTGAATATATTTTAAAGAAAAATAATGTGTACGATAGTGTCAGGAACTCACCAGCAATGATTGCTCCAAAGATTTGTTTCATCTTAAAATCATCGAGTAATTATCGTGACATAATTCTGAAAACTTGAGGTATAAGATCTAGTATGTCCTTTGATCGTTCACCAGGCAATAGTGCATGGGTGGTTTCAAGCCAATTTGGATTACATGTGAATGTGACAAAGAAATCTGAAGGCCCCATTGCACGGCAAATTGCAATTGTCTCCCGATAATGTTGCATAATATAACATAGCCCTCAAGTGAAAGAAGATGGTAGAATATATCTCCACCCTGTTGATTCTACATTAACATCACATACGTTAATTGTATCTTGAATGCCACTGTACAATTCTATCTATAGGCGACTTTGATGATTTTGATACCATCTAAGCCTATGTTGCTCAATGGCAGCCCATGCATATGCATAGAATTGTTGGCCCAACCGACCACTCTTCTTGATAACTACAGATTCACCCACTCGATCTTAGATGTGAAACACATGAAATTCCCTTATTGTAACTGTTGATCTCGAGTTGCTGGAGCTAGTCATTCTTGGTATGTCTGGACTCCATCCATCAGTGTCGTACAGAAACAAAAGAGGATAGTGTAAAGGCGTGTATGATGGATAAATCGCATCTATCCTCTACAAGGTTCGATCCATTTTCTACATAATGACATCTTAGGATCCAAAGTGCTCAGTTCCATCCCCCACCAATAGTCGAGCAACCTCTTCTGCAGTAGGTCTAGTATATTTCCTGCCCTCTCTTGCTTAGATGATTCAAATTCACAAATCAAAAACCTCGCCATGGTCACGTAACATGTTGCGAGCTCTTCTAAATACAACAGCATACGAATTAACTGAATCCAATATTTGTTGCAACCCTTAATGTCAGCTCTAATGCCAGAACAACCAGATGCCCTAAGTGCACTCATTCGATTTGACAGTTCATTGCTAGTATCATAGATGTATAACTGTGCAAACTTTGGGAGTAATCCAGGTCGTGGGAGCAAGGATCCAATTTTATGGTGATTGCTACCATTTATTTGGAAAACATACGGGCTTTTACCATCATTGGCACTGTTGTCAATTCTTCCCCTCATGGAAGTGAATGAGAGCATAGAGTTGTAGATTCTAATATTGTGAAGGAAATGTTGGTTTGACAATAATGATTCAAGAAATTAGGGTGATGGTGGAAGTAAGGACAGAATGACTTGTCCACTTTGACAACACAAATTGAATCTCAAGTTTATGATACTACTGTTTCTAACCCTTTCCTCGATCCACATAATAGCTGTGCAATGTGAACATGTAGCCATTTGCAACCCAAAGTCCCATCGGTTTGAGAATAAGAGTCTTAGACATGGATGTGTTCCTCCTACAATGGGGTTAGCAGGGTAAGTGAGTATGTAACTTATGCTTGGTTGAGTTATGTAAACCTAAAAAAGTTTTGGGTGATTACCCATTAGGGTGGATGGGATTGTTATATGTTCAGTATGCAGAGGTCTTATATAAGGAGCTCTGTTGAATTGGGGAATTTCACCATGACCAACTCGTTGATTTGATTTTAGGAATAAATTATGTGTATTTAAAAGGAAGTATTAATTATACGTAAACTATTATTATGCAAGCAAGCATATGATATTATATAATACAGAGTTCACATTACCAATATTGTCGATACTGAGTGCTGAGATGGGATTTTGTTGTTCAGGCTAGTTTTCAAGATGCATCAATTGCATTTGTTGTAAATGCATCAATGATGACTTGACTTGGCGTGCCTCCCTTGCGAATAAGCAACAACAGTTTGCCACCACATCATTTCGTTGCATATGTCGATGTCTAAGCAATAATCGTAGCCTAGCATTCAATTTGGCTTTTCTTTTTTTTGCAGTTGTCTTTGTGTTGCACTAAATGATGATTGTAGATCCATTCTTTCTATAGGAAATAATCGTCGCCTAGTTTGTGCCCGTGCTAATGCACATGAATTTCAAATTGAATCTTTTTATTATTGAGCAACAACAATAATAAAAGCATTAAGTAGTAATTTCAAATTACAATGCTTTTATGCTTTTGTTGAATACTGCTAAGGGAGTTAAGAAAGATAATATTATTCATTTTAAATTTTGCTTATTTTCTTTTTTGATTAATAAATCTCCCAATTTTTAGAGCTAAAACTACTTTTTCATAATCTCCCACTTTAATTTGCTTTTCTACTTCAGGTTTTAGATGCCATTAATCCAACTCTATGGATATTAGACTTCTTAATCCAATTTTAAGAAATAACTCTGACAGTAGCAACTTTGGGAGTATTTATTTTCTTAAGTTTAGGGTAATTTGGTATTAAAGTTTTTAAGTAATTGGAATTTTAAGATGAATGTATGCAACTTGAGTTTCATACATTTGTATTGTTTTAGGGCTAACATTATTTGAAATTGCCTTAAAAAAATACAATCTCAAATGATCCTTGGGCTAAACAAATTACATCCCTCCAAAGTTGGATTGCTAGGAGCTATTTCTTATAGTAGAATTAATGACGTTCAATGCTTCCAAAGGGGAAACTAATGGTGTTCAATTTTTAAGGACGTACGGGGTGAGATTATCATTAGGCTGCTTAATACTAAAACATTTGTCCTTAAGTTGACTAAACAACTAGCAATGCTAACAATTCTAAAATGCTTGCATACAAACCACTTCATATTTATGCCCCTATTATCTATTTAATACCCTTTTACAAAATGTAGAATTTAAAGCCATATTATTGGTTTATCACCTAGCTTTTTCCGTTTATTTTAACTTGATTTCTAGCCCGTAAATCACTGATGTATAATTCGAGAAGAATGACCTCATGATAGTTAAGTCTGTATACAATGAACACCTTGTATTAGTGTTGAGTTCTTACCATGTTATTAAGGTTCTTTAAATTATCAAAATATTTTTCTTAGAACTTCGAAGATAAATATGTTTTTAATTATGAGATTTACATATATTTATTGTATACCAATGCTTTTAGCTAATCAAAATTTTTTCTCACAGATAACTTAATTAACTTCATTAGAATTATTTTATTCTTTTTTACTCTTAGTATAACTTCATCAAACAATTTACTCTAGGTGTATAATCAAACAACTTACCCCACCCTCAACCCCCCAAAAAAATGGGAGGTAAGAATAAGAAAAGTGATGAATGTCGTTAAAAAATAATTAGCTAAATAATAAAGCTAACCAATATCATATACAGATTGTCTATAAATCTACAAGGAAGAATACATTCTAAATAAAAGCTCCTCAAAATAGAGAATTAGATGGAATTAGCTAATATAAAAAACACACAAATTAGGAGCTTGATGATTGATTTTATATAGTCCTTCATTCTCATGTTGAATACCATCATATGCATGAAATAGAAAAATTCTTAATTAGCAAACTATAGTGATACTTGAATCTCTACATATTCATGTTAAATTCTTTAATTACTGGAAAATAATACTTACCATACGATCATTTATATTTTTCATATAATATATAATAAGAAAATTCTAGCATAAACAATTCACAATTTTATATTGACTGGCCAATAATTTGATTCAATATTTGTACATTTTTCTTTTATTAATGTTATCTCAATTAAGTGTACATGTAGGAAACTTCAATAAATAAATTAACAAATTTTATATTAAAATATTAGAGTTCATCCCCCGTCATCCTTCTCTCTTCATAATCATCCTCTTCTATCACCTGTAAATAATACATCTTCTAATAATAGAAAGTATGAAATATTAGAATGCAATGAGATATCACACCCAAGTGAATCTTTTGCCTTGAGTTTAGGCTTAGTAGTAACTAATTTCTTATCTCTTGATCCATGGCCAAATAGAAAGAGAAAAAGAAGTAGTTCTACCTTTATGAGAAGAAAGATCAACATTACTGACATCATCATGTATGAGACTAACACATAAAAGAATACTTGCTTCTATTAGCCTTTATCCATAGGAATAAATGATTAGTAGAGATCAATTCTCAATTTGAACAAAAAATTTGATATGAATTTTAGTGATGATAAAGAACACTAATTAAGAAACTAATGGATATGTATGGCTTAAATTTGAATAAGAAGATAGGAATTTTGGATGGGATTAATTTAAAATTTGGAAAGTGGAAAATTGGAGAGAATGAATTCTAAGGGGTCAATTAGGTGGGATTTAATGTGGCGCTTTCTTTCATTTGGAAAAATATTTCAATTATATTATGGATTCTATTTTCCTTATCAAACCCAACATTATTGAAGTAAATATATTTAAAATTTAAAAATATGTAAAAAAAGAGGGAGCGAATATAAAGCCTCCAATGTGGTGACTTTGTTCACTAGTTTAGGCCCGTACTTTGCACTGTGCATGTTCAAATAAACATTTTGTAGATGTATTATAGAAATAATAAACAGATGCACACAAATTAATATTATAATTTAGAGAAGATAGTAGAATAATCCAATGAAAAATCTAAGTGTACAGCAACTTAGAGCGTAACCATTAGGATTAACAATTAAAAACTATATAATTGTGAAAAGGGTCTATATAAGCAAGATTGAGACAGAAGATAGTGAATAGGTTAAAAAGCACGCTAGATGGGATGGTGATCAGTCAATCTATGATGCCAATGACAAACAATCCACCTCCTCCTCTTGTATCTAAAAGGACAATAAAGTGTTAGTGATAATTTGATTAACAATGATAGAATTGAAGTTTATATATACACAATGTCTACCTGGTGTACCTAACATTATCTTTTCATAAGTAATGAACCTCGTCCTTCCAATTGACTACCCCAATAAGAGTGACTTTATGGTGGAGTGGATGCTCCAAAATGAAAATCCATGGTTTACCTATGTAATCATCTATAATTAACATGGGATTGTCAACATGGGATTGTCAACAATAAAACTATAAATTATATAAACGTGATAGGCATTGAAAATTATAATATCTGTGCTGCATACATATCCAACTGGGTAGTTGTCATATGTAAAACAATTGAAGCATCCTCATGAAGAATAGTGAACTCTCTACAACATGTATTATCTTGTAAGAAAACTCTAAAGATGTATCTATAAGTTTGAATGAAAGACGATGGTTACACTAAGGCAAACATGCAATTGGAAACATATGACAAAGCACACAACAATAGACATTCAATTATGTAAATCTGGTGTGAGTCAAACATGGGGGTCAGCATATGCAATACAGTACATTAGGAGAGAATACATAAGTGTAGGCACTTTTTTTAAAATTAGTGCAAGCGTCATAAAGCGGTGGGTGGATTTTGACAATATATGCAAAAAGTTGGAATATCTCACCTGGATAAAATAAACTTTGAAGATTATGTGTCGTTGATTGAATATGTGTAAGCATAAGTTACATTTGTAAAATAAATTTCCAGCTTACATTTGACGCAGCTGCATATTCATCTAATCTAATCCTTTAAGCAGCAGACAACTTCTCCAGATTGTACATACATAATGTTCTCTTATGCATGAAATCAAAATGATCCATCACACCTTTAGTGCTAGAGTACCTAATACATGTAGGGAACGTAATATGTGTGAGTTAAAGTGTATGTAACTTGCACTGAGATTGAAAATTGAAACCAATGTTATATGTTATATATACTATCGTTCAAAGTCTTTTATTGCTTGAATATCTGGGTTAATCACCAATCTACGAATAGGTAAAGTAGCAACCGATATTTCTCAATGTATATTGTAGGGGAGAAAATATATTATTGAAATATACCATTATAATGATGAAAGTTAGACAATTTTATAAATGAAAGTATATCAACTATGCAGAAGGATACCTTGATAATCTCTGATGTTCACTTTGGAAGCAAGAAGTATATTTTTAGTAGTCAAATGTTGCTGAAGTTAGTTGCGCTAAACTTCTGCAAAATCTCCCCATAAAGTCAGTCTCAATGGGTGCATCCTACACATATGTATTAATGTATGAATCTTTGTATAATTGAAATGCAATCATAAATAGGAAAAATATTAACCAATGAAAATACATTGTGCATGTCAGAAAGTAATAATTCTCACCTTACAATGCCCCTATCTCTTGTCCTTTCTAAAGAGCGTATAGCAACAACTATGTCGATGACGTTTATACAATAAAGGAAATGAAAACATTATATATTTTGAGAAGAAATATATACAGAAATTTAGGCTTCATAGATGTTGTGGGACATCGATGAACGACACAAAAATTGGTCAGTGTTGGTAGGAAATATAGGCACAATCATCAATGATGTCAAGAAGTCTCGTTCTCGGCGTAAAAACCAATGAAATTGTTGGTGACCACATTCCTTTTGCCATCTATGACAGCATCACCTAAGAACCCAGAGATGTGGTAAACTTTGCCAGCATTGAATATGGATCTCTATCGAGTAATATCAACATCGCCGTCAATGTTGATGAAGATCTCATCACACTATGAAACAATCAAGTGCATTGGTAAGTAACATACATGTACATCTTAGGGAATTATTTCAGCACAATAATCCAATACCTAATAGTCCATGAATATAACTTTCTACAATGTGCACTGCTCATATACTCGAACAGTCATTGATCACATGAGTCGAACAATTAATGTCACAGATTAACTGCAAGAGTTGATGGCGCATATGGGCATAGAAATATGTACTAAACCTGACATGTTTGTAATCATAAATAAATAAAAGAAAATGAAATAGTATGATCATAATGCAATGAACGCATCGTAATTGTGAAGGAAAGAATATTAATGTAAATAACACTATTATTATATGATTGAAAAGGGACTAACCAAGCATCCAGAATGTAATAGGTAAAATAAATAAACTGTACGATACAATAATCTACAAATAGTTCAATACATACCGATACACAACATTTTTTATAACATATGGAACACCTATCTTATCACAAAGCAGTACTTTTAATCTAGAAGGAGACGAAACACGTGACAATACAACATAAAGTTGGCCATGGCTAAACACGGGCCTTGGAAGGTATACGCTAACTATATTCAATGTTTGCCCCTAACTTTTGTTGATTTCCATTTCAAATGCCAGTTTCGGAGGGAACTGTCTTCTACTGAGTTGTAGGCCTGGAAGATTGGATGGGGCTAAATCGATTTTGGGTATTAGGACAGTTTCTCTAATTTTAAGCTAGACGTTACTTTGGCCTCAATTACTCTATCCCCATTTTACTAACGATCAATCGAGTACCATTACATAACCCTATTGACTGGTTCAAATATTTTAATAATATAATAGGCTTATCGACTTTAAGATCTAGATAATGATTTGGAAACCCATAAATCTTTAAGGAATGCAGCAATTCAGGAGCTTCCATGCCAGTGAAAGGACCACAATCGTTAGAGTTAGAAAAGGTATCACAACTCATATACCTCTTGACATCTTTACGGAGCATAGACAACATAATTGTATTTATTTCGTTAACATCATTATTTATTGGTGCAAGAACCCCTGTTCACAAAGATGTAACCAATCTTCTTATTTATTATCAAAATCAGGATAAATTGATGTGATCAAATTGTGCAGACCATCCTCGTCATTTCATATGAGAAAATCGTTCGGCATCTTAGTCTAATTTTGCTCTTCGTCATCTGAAATATAAATTCCTTGGACTTGACCGTCCCAACTTGTAATATCCATCGATCAAATTCCTCTACTTTTCACATAGTCTCGTTGGATTCATCTATTCATTGCAGCCTCATGTTTATACGCAAGTGCATGTGTTCAATTTAGAATTATAATATTTTATACCCTTTTATTATCTGATAATTGCTCAAAATAAATTGTTAAATTAGGATTTTAATGCTACTTTATTCATTTTGTAGGAATTGAAAATTTTGAAAAAATAAGCAATAAACTCAAGGGTTGGATCAAGCAAGGAAAAAAGAAGACAAGAACTGAGCCTAGTTTGGCCCAGTTACAAGCCCAGCCTGGCATTCCCTTCTCTCCCATTCCTTCTTCTCTCTCTCTGGGCTAGGCCAGGCTGCTGTGCAGCTAAGAACTTGCAACCCATCCGTCTTCCCCAATTTTCTTTCTGGTTTTCCTTTCCTCTCCCCTTGGGCCAAGCCCAATTAGGCTATTATTCCAAACCTAGAACAGCGACCCAACCTGCATTCTGTTTTTTTTTTTTCCACGCATGTGCAATGCACGTGCCATCTTCCCCCCATCCCCCTTTGTTCTTCCTGGAAACCCGACAGTCACAGCAAAGAGAAGAAGAACAGGGCAGCTGTGCTTTTTCTTCCTCTTTCCCTCTGTTACTCCATCTCTCCTCTTATCATTTAATCCATCGTCATCACCATCATTAATCCATCAGCTACAAGGAGTACATAAAGGCAACCGAAGGAGCTGAAGGTCAGCTTTCTGGTGAGCTTCAAATGGGGGGTCGAATTACAGGGCACGTAGTAGAGAGGAGCAGATTAGAGTAGGCAAGAGTAGAGTTTTTTAGTTATTTTTTCATTTGTTTTCTTTTTCAGTTCTCCCCATTTTCAAATTTAGTTCTAGTTCTCACAAAGAAGTGTAATGAAATTGTGGGTTTTTAGATTTGAGTAAGAATAGCACTAAATTAACATCTTCCGATTTTGAATTTCTATCCATTCTTCTCTGTTTCGATTTTGCTATGCATACCAGACGTGGGACTTGGTTGCTTTATTCCTTTGGCTTCCTGTTCTAATTGTTCAACAGCCTGAGTTGCTTAATTTAGTTCAATTCTACCTAGCACTTTTGCTATCCTGGGCTTGCTAGAACATACTTCCGTATTAGTGTTGATTTTTGGCACTGTTTGAGCTCGTGATGGCTGTGTTAGGAACATGACCTTAGCCACTAATGGAAAATTTGTGCTTGTGCTTAGTTAAGATAGTTTGGTTTTGATTCTTGTCTCATTTAAATGCCAGTTCTAGTTCACAAACGTTAGTTCAGTTTTATTTCTTTTCTCCTTTCCTAATTTGATAAGAGTACGAGTTAATTGGTAATTTAGTTTCATAATTCATCCCTGATGTAACGCCCCTAAATTGCGAATTACTTGATTCATAGATAACCGCAACAGAAGACTTAATGATAGAAGCCGCTACCGCCATTCTGATAAGGATAAGGCTCACTTAAACCATTCAATCTTGCAACTCATGTTCACAATCACAATATCTATTGAACTGAAACACTCCAAGTCCAAAGTCCATAATAGTTCAACTTCAGTACAATCGACTTAATCGTACCATATGCTAACTAGCACTCCACAGTACATAAGTATATTGAATATAGATCCAACTTGACCTTGAGGTTGATCCCAACATTCATGCTATGCTGAATCCACTGTGAGCATCTGATAACTTCTAAAAGGGCTTGCTAAACGAAGAAACATGTGATACTTCATCACCTAAAATGGAAAATATGAAAACAATTCGAAGATGTGAGCTAAAACTCAGTACATGCATTCCTATATTATAAAATGAGCATAGAAACACTGTTGATGGGTACAAGCCTTTGCAATTCATTTAGCTCGTAATAGCAATGGAAATGCAAGTAACATAAAACTGAATTGCTCATTATTATCTATAACTGAACCCCATAACAGATATGACGATCCAATAATAGGTGCATACCTGCCAGGTCGATCAGCAACCCTAGCCTGACATCGCGACGTATCACTGATTGCAGTGCCGTCGCCCTACCACTGACGGGGTCACTAATTATGTGGTAAATCTCTGATTAAACTGATTCATTGGTATACTTATCAAATGATATTATAACTTGATAAAATGATGATGAATCTTAAAGATACAGGCAATGAACGTACCTTGAGTCTTTAAAATGGATTCGGACTTAATAAATATGTTCCGAATTGATAAAACTTATGCATAATGGGGAACGATAAATTAGGCCTCGACTATGTTTCACAAATGTAATTATAGATATGTGTAGTTAGTAAATGATGCTCACATAACTTGTAACTATGATAGAAATTCAGTAACTCACATAAATTGTAAGATAGGTTATGCTAAGATTACCACAAAACTGAATAATTGAAAGTAATTAATCTAATATAAAGTTAAATGAAATTAAAATAAACAACAATAAGATGGATGAGATTAAAAAGGAAAAGGCCTTGATGGTTATAACTAGTTTGCCAACAAGAGTAAATGATTCTTGGCAATAGGCCTTCATGATGGCTATAATGAAAGATTGATTAATTTTTTTTTTTGATACCTCTGAAATGAATTGATAATATGGGTTTAAGGCCAAGAGAGATGTATCTTGATTCAAAATGGCATATATAACAATGACTTGATCCGATAAACACTATTTCCTACATCATTACTCTCTTCGCTTCTCATATTTCATTCATAAGCCCAACAAATGTAGTTTTTCACCCCAAATGAGTCATTGAAAACCATAGAAGCTATTAAACTAATTAAACTCGGTATTTTCCTTTGTAAAGTCCATAACTCATAAATATACTCCCACAATACATACTTATCTGCCTTTCTCTCCATAATTGAGTTAAATGTCCTATTAAACCTGATAACATTTATTTCCCCCCTTAAATGACCTTACTTGGCCCAAAATACGTAAAATGAGTGCATAATCAATCTCACTCAATCTTTATTATTACTCTTTACACAATTACTCAAAATGCTTCCAAAAATCACCAAACCCAAAATACTCAACCAAAATTCATGAAATCATACAAGAAATTTGAAAATAATATGGACAATCTACAGAAAATTTTTAGACTTTTCCTCCAAGTATACGCCGCATAGAAATTGTAATAACAGCCCAATTTGTATCAAAGTAGGTCAGTTCAGTTCAAAAATTTATAACTTTCACCCTTGACCTCAAATGGAGACCTAAAACCCCAATATGGAAAGATTAAGAAGTCCCAAAGAATTTCATTTACAACACAGAATATGATTCCCATAATAGGATTTCCAAAATGGGGCTAGAACACAAGTGTGTCAGTTTTAGTCGAACCTGCACAGTTCTAGGAAAACAGCTATAACTTTTTCCACAGAACTTGGATTAAGGTGATTCAACCGGTATTTGAAAGCTAACGTACTGATATATCTACCCACAAAAATCATAATTTTTAGCTAGACCGATCATGATCAGTTTATTGGCAAAGTGTCCTCTGTTTTCTGTCAGTTCATAGCCACACTGTCACTATTTTCTCCTTTCTTTTCACATAAATCCTCATCTAAAATCACTCCTTAAAATCATGTAACAAAGCTTTGGTCCTTCCCATCACCATATTAGGCCACAATACTCAATTCCAGCTCATAATCATATACATCAAAGATTCATTTCGCAATCAAACATACATAAATAACATGCTTGCCATTAAAGGAGAGCTAAACCTTGCAATATCATTAGAGCCCTAGTTTACAGCCAACTTGAACTCACCTTCAACTCATTCCAAATCACCAAAAACAGCATCATAGTCATCAATAAGACTAAAGATTATAAAATCATATACAAAACAATTCAAATCCTTCACTTGACTTAAGCTAACATGATCATCGCAAACCCCTAAATCCTAGCATGCTTCAAGCTAAATCCACGATTATAAACATCAAAATAACTCTTGTTTCCTTTCAAAGAACATGATCAAAATCCAAAGCACAAAAACAAAAATCAAAATGAAAAGAATCCAAGTTGAGATCACTTACTTGGAGCTTAAAAAGAGAGAGAAAGAGGAGAGAAGATGGGTGTGTGGGGGTTTTACTTGGTTAGAAATGAATCAACATAACTTGGCTAATATTTAACCTCCCATAAAGGAGCTTTTTGGCTAACTATGGTTAAGTTTAAGGTTAGATTTAAATCATGGTGAACAATGCAAGCTTCTTGGGCTATGATTGGCCTATTCGGTTTGAGCCCGGGAAGGGAAGTAAACCGTATGCGATTGAATTTTCGTAACTCAAAAGTAAATTTTTGTGAGGGTATAAAAACAAAAATAATAATAATAATAATAATAATAATTTTTTAAACCATAATTATCGAGGCCTATTATCGATTCACCTGATATTTAATCAATCAACGAAACTTGAATTAACAATCAATGAAAATTGAATTGTCAAATGAGATCCAAATGAATTATCCCCTAACCGGGTTGATTAAATGCGATAAATGAAAGCGAAAAATTTGAATGACATAAGGTAATTCGGTAAATATATGAATTGAGTGCAACTGAATTAATAAACATGATTTTGTTAAACAAATAACCATGAGTGATTAAATCAATAAACATGATTAATTAAATGAATAAACATGATTAATTAAATAAATATGATTTAAATAAATAAATATAGGTTAGGGCTGGGTTATTACAGTCTTCCCCCCTTAAAGAGTTTCATCCTTGAAACTTATGATTTTAATCATGTATGCAATGCCACCTGAAGTATGGATAGTTGGTTTTCACTGCTTCCCTCCAAAAGGTATGATTAGCCTAAAGTGTGTAACTGCTTAATCCTGCAGCTGAGTATCTAGATCCTCAGTGAATTCACTGGCTCGACTACGTTGGTTCAAAATTGATATTCTCTTCAAAAGAAAAATTTTTTACTGCAAAGGAGGTACTCTACTCTACTGGTTCTCTGTCTTGACCACTAATAAGTATAGAAACCATTGTATTTCCTAATAAGTACTCTGATACTGACTCAAAAAGCCCAATGTAACAAAGACTCAATTATCTCTGATATCCAGTCTCTTGACACCCTTGACTAGAGAAGCCCTTTGGAATACTTTATATCTCATCTGAACTTTGATTGTCTCCTTCTTTGGTGAAAATGACCATATGACTCTTGTATAGTCCTTGTGTCACCTTAGCATGTATTTGAACTATCTCATTATCCTTGATGCTTCTTCTAGCTTACTCCAATACCGCTAGACATTGTTTGAGATTGTGCCCCTCATCTGATGTTCTTAATGCACCAAATGATCTTTCCTCATCAGACTAGTCTAAGATCTGCTCTAAGTCCGAATTAGACGCTAGAATAAACATTGTCAGAGATGAAAATGATGGAATTGGTAGTCAAGTGAGTCATTAGGAGCAAAAGAAATAAATAATGAGACCAAAAAAGATTTATAAAGGAAGGATTAACAGGGGGTGGTTAGAATAAAGATAACTATAGGTGTATCATGAATTCTAAAATATAATGCCATAAGAATTGTGATTTATAAATATGGATCATAAAGGATCCAATAAATAATCAACCAAGGAGAAAGATGGCCCGGTTATACTCGGGTTTAACTGATGAATTGGAAATAAGATGACAAGCGACCGAGCTTCAACTAGGTAACTTTATAGTCACAAGCAACAAGATAAGTGCAATAGATAGATGGGACAAGCAATATGTAATAAATAGATAGATAGATTGGATAAGGAAAGTGAAATAGATAGACAAATAGATTAGACGAGCAAAGTATAATGGATAGATAAATGGATTGGACAAGCAAAGTGCCAATGCATAGATAAATAGATTGAGCAAGTTACAATAGGAGCATGCCTTTGCTCATATGAAGCCAATTCGAGTACAACAATAAGATTACATAGAGAATGCAGAAGTTTATTTATCAGAATGTAAGATATATGTGTAGGAGTTGAAGTTCAAAACAAAGAGAGTAAGGGGATTATGATAATCGCAATCACCCACACTAGTGAGAGTTAAAGTACATTATGAATTCAGAACAAGTTATGTGAGCTTATCATTATGAATAAATGAGATGCAAGGTAGATGTGTGAATCGGCTCTCAACAAAATGAACTACAACTCATGATCATGAAATAAAGATGGTAAAGGTCGAGAGCACTGGAATGTTAACAATCATATAAGGTCGAACAAAAATGTATTGCACATTTAATAATCAGTTTACAAAGACATGGAAGATCACGCTAATAACAAATATCGGGTTGAAATGCAAGGGAGATTAAACAATATTGGATAGTATCAAGTTTTAAAGATGAGATAAGCAAACAATTTCAAGAATTTCTATAAAAGGGCATTCTTGCAAAAGATAAACTGTGGTTGCATGGTTTAGGTGTGATATTCGAACCTAAAATCATTCCTGGAAAAGACTTCTATTGTTGGCATTAATCCTACAAATCATTTATTCAACGTATAAGGCACTTGTTTTTGATAGTGATCTTATTCAACTCTCTGTACGTAGTTCACAACCATAAGGTTTTGCCTTGCTTCTTCATACATATAAAACTAGGGTTTCCCAAGGTGACAAACTTGGTCAAATAACTTCCTTCTGTAACAACTTATCTTAGTAAATCTTTAGTTCCTTGAACTCTGCTGGGAGTCATATGATAAGGGCTCTGAAAATGGATTGAACACCTAGAACTAGGTTGATCTAAAAATCAATATTTCCTAGAGAAAAATAGTCCTCAATGTCCTCAGATGAAACATCTCTAAATTTACAAACTGTAATTATGGATATGTATATACTGAGTGTGGTTGGCATATCACTAATACTTAATGCATTATCGATATGATAACTCACTTGCTTGCACAGTGTAATTAGGGTGGAAATAGGGTTTTTCTTCCCTCGGTTCGTAGAAACACACATCTAGTCTTTCCTCATTTCTCAAAGCAGCCTTAAAATCTTTATAAGTCATCTTCTATAAGTACACAATCAGTTCATCCCTGTAATGATAACAAGTTATGCCAATCAAACTAGATTGAATGCCCAATCAATATGGTTCCCGCAATACTAATAGAGGCATATTTATAAAAGATAACACATTCAACTACCTACTGGTCTTAGTAAATTTAAAAGACAAAGGGATGATCTAAAGTGTAAAGAGATGTAACCACACCATGAACTCTTGCAAAGATATTTCTTTATTGGTTATAAAGGACCAGCATGTAAACTCAATGAATGAAAAGACGAAGATTCGTAATGAAAGAGGTAAGGCATATAAATGGCCTGCATATACAAGACATGCAGTTTAATCATGATGGTCATGATAGTAAAGTAAATGAACAACATTATGAAGTTGAGAGGGAGTATTAAGTACTGGAGGTGAAGAAATCTAACAGATTATCAAAGAGGCATATGAAAAGTCATACGTACCCATATGTGAGTAAATTGATGAAGATGAGGGTCAACACCACCAGAAGGAAAATTTATTCATCTGGTATTTGAAAGGCCAATACGTCAAGATGAAGGTGTCAGTCTTATGAATGAACATGATGGCATCCATCAATAACACATTCTACAGTAAATAGAAGTCTTGGGTAGGTATATAAACTCCGAAACTATTGGTAGATGGAAATAGCACAAATCGTTGTTTATCATTAATAAGATAGGCTGTACTAGTAAAGAAAGGACTGTCAAAATAACTTGAGTAACGATATGCAGTCACGACCATAGAGTAGTATGCCAACATGATGTTATAGTACTATAGAAACACAAACAATATGGATCCATTTAATTCCTGAAAGGGCGCTTAATGACTGGGTCTGAAGCAACCAAAGGCTTCGTAAGCAATAAATAAATAGTTCCCAAATAGAAGCAAGGAGTTAAAGTAGGTGACAGTAAAAATATGAACATAGTGATGACTGAACTGTAAGTAGAATGGGTCAAATATGCTTAGGAAGTACTACAAATCACACAGTAACGCATACCGAGGGTCATTATGGGCTCCATTATGGAAACAGAAAATTAAACGATTATGATTGTCAAGGTTTCAGTCGCTTGTAAGAAAGGTTGCTCAGATGTGTTTAAAGAACTCCCTACAGACCACATATGAGATTTTTCATAAACACTCCATTACAAATCAAGAGAGTGTTAGTGGCGAAGAAATGATGCCTCTGAACAATTCAAGGTAACTAGGGCAGAAATAAGTCAATGACAGGAAGTAATGGAAGCATTGTCGATGCAAGGTCTTAGTGTCAAGACCAAATAATTCCCATACATGGCAGCTTAATCTTACTTGTACCATCCATATAATGCCAAATAATACACCATAAGCTGCTAATTGTTATCACCATACATAAGCACCCATTGTAATGTGAATCTCATACTGGTTCACCTCAAAGATATTGCCCCACAAGGCATTCCTCATCTAAAGGTTTACATCTAACTTGACACTGTATTAATCCATTAAGAAGTTGCAAATGGCATTCCCACATCGGGTTTCAACCATCACTATACTCAAGATCAGGTATATTAACACACCTCAATAAAACTCTCAAATCCTGGGGTAAAACAGACAGAGTTTTGCCTAAAAGTTGACTAAAACCCGGCTTAAAGCCTTATAATAGATACCTAAAATGGAGAGAAACACTTCAATAGCACAACAGCCACACGCCAGAGTTCATAACTCAATGGGTCACACACCCGAAGTGCACGATTGCAAAAATTTAAACTAATGAGAGAAATGAAATATACGATACAACTCCCAGATAAATGAGACCATGGCTCACTAATAGGTGACCCAAATGGTTCCACACTCCACTTTGCTAATGCTCAAATCTCGGGATATTACCAAATGATTGAGTCACCCAAATGAAAATGGTTCCTCCATATATGCCCATACATATGAACCTATAGTTAATAGCTCATTTAACTGGTCCAACATAACTTATACACACCTTGATAGCTAACTCATAACACTTGATAGCTCACAATAGCCCTTAAAACCTCACCTCTGATACCAAATCTGTAATGCCCAAAAATTGCTAATTACTTGATTCATAGATAACCGCAACAGAAGGCTTAATGATGGAAGGTGCTACCGCCGTCCTGATAAGGATAAGGCTTACTGAAACCATTCAATCTTGGAACTCATGTTCACAATCACAATATCTATTAAACTGAAATACTTCAAGTCCAAAGTCCATAATAGTTTAACTTCAGTACAATCGACTTAATCATACCATGTGCTAACTAGCACTCCACACTACACAAGTATATTGAATATAGACCTAACTTGACCTTGACATTAATCCCAACATTCATGCTATGCTGAATCCACTGTGAGCATCTGATGACTTCTAAAAGGGCTTGCTAAATGGAGAAACATGTGATACTTCATCACCTAAAATGGAAAACATGAAAACAATTCGAAGATGTGAGCTAAAACTTAGTACATGTATTCCTATATTATAAAATGAGTGTAGAAACACTGTTGATGGGTATCTGCCTTTACAGTTCATTTAGTTCATAATAGAAATGAAAATATAAGTAACATAAAACTGAATTGCTCATTATTATCTGTAAGTGAACCCCTTAATAGATATGACAATCCATTAATAGGTGCACACCTGCCCAGTCGATTGGGAACCCTAGCCTAACATCACGACGTATCACTGATTGAAGAGCCGTCACCCTACCACTAACGGTGTCACTAATTATGTGGTAAATCTCTGATTAAACTGATTCATTGGTAAACTTACCAAATGATATTATAACTTGATAAAATGCTGCTGAATCTTAAAGATACAGGCAATGAACGCACTTTGAGTCTTTAAAATGGGTTCGGACTTGATAAATATGTTCCAAGTTGATAAAGCTCATGCATAACAGGGAACGATAAATTAGGCCTCAACTCTGTTTCACAAATGTAATTGTAGATATGTGTAGTCAGTAAATAATACCCACATAACCTATAACTGTGATAGAAATTCAGTAAGTAACTCACATAACTTGTAAGATAGGTTATGCTAAGATAACTACAAATCTCGATAATTGAAAGTAATTAATCTAATATAAAGTTAAATGAAAGTAAAATAAACGAAAATAAGATAGATGAGATTAAAAAGGAAAAGGTCTTGATGGTTATAAATGGATTGACAACAGGAGTAAATGATTCTTGGCAATAGGCCTTCATGATGGTTATAATGAAAGATTGATTATTTTTTTTTGATACCTTTGAAACGAACTGATAATATGGATTTAAGGCCAAGAGAGATATATCTCGGTTCAAAATGGCATATATAACACCAACTTGATCTGATAAACACTGTTTCCTGAATCATTACTCTTTCTACTTCTCATATTTCATTCATAAGCCCAATAAACGTAGTTTTCCACCCAAATGAGTCATTGAAAACCATAGAAGCTATTAAACTCATTAAACTTGGTATTTTCATTTGTAAAGTCCATAACTCATAAATATACTCCCACAATACATACTTGTCTTCCTTTCTCTCCATAATTGAGTTAAATGCCCTATTAAACCCCATAACATTCGTTTCCCCCCTTAAATGACCTTACTTGGCCTAAAATACACAAAATAAGTGCATGATCAATCTCACTCAATCTTTATTATTGCTCTTTACACAATTACTCAAAATACTTTCAAAAATCACCAAACTCAAAATACTCAATCAAATTCATAAAATCATACAATAAATTTGAAAATAATATGGACAATCTACAGTAAAAGTTTTAGAATTTTTCTCGAAGTATACACTGCACAAAAATTGCAATAACAGCCCAAATTGCATCAATGCAGGTCAGTTCACGTCAAAAATTCATAACTTTTACCCTTGACCTCAAATGGAGACATAAAACCCCAATATGAAAAGATTAAGAAGTCCCAAAGAATTTCATTTACAATACAATGATTCCCAGAATAGGATTCCCAAAATGGGGCTAAAACACAAGTGTGACAATTTTAGTTGAACATGTGCAGTTCTAGCAAAACAGCCGTAACGTTTTTCACAAAACTCAGATTAATGAGATTCAAAAAGTATTTGAAAGCTACCTCACTGATATATCTATCCACAAAAAATCATAATTTTTAGTTGGGCCGATCATTACCAGCTTATTAGCAAAGTGTCCCCTGTTTTCTATCAGTTCACAGCCACACTGTCACTGTTTTCTCCTTACTTTTCATATAAATTCTTATCTAAAATCACTCCTGAAAATCATTTAACAAAGCTTTGGTCCTTCTCATCACCATATTAAGCCATAATACTCAATTTTACTTCATAATCATATGCATTAAAAATTCATTTCTTAATCAAATATACACAAATAACATGCTTGCAATTAAAGGAGAGCTAAACCTTGCAATATCATTAGAACCCTAGTTTATGGCCAACTTGAACTCACTTTTAACTCATTCCAAATCACCAAAAACACCATCATAATCATCAATAAGACTAAAGATTACAAAATCATATACAAAACAATCTAAATCCATCACTTGACTTAAGCTAACATGATCTTGGCAAACCCCCATATCCTAGCATGCTTCAAGCTCAATCCACAATTAAAAACATCAAAATAACTCTTGTTTCCTTCAAAAGAACATGATCAAAACCCAAATCACAAAAGCAAAAATCAAAATGAAAAGAATCCAAGTTGAGATCACTTACTTGGAGCTTAAAAAGAGAGAGAAAGAGGAGAGAAGATGTGTGTGCGTGTGGGCTTTACTTGCTTAGCAATGAATCAACATAACTTGACTAATATTTAACCTCCCATAAAGGAGTTTTTTGGCTAACCATGGTTAAGTTTAAGGTTAGATTTAAATCATGGTTAACAATGTAAGCTTCTTGGGCTATGATTGGCCTATACGGTTTGGCTCCGGGAAGGGAAGTAAACCGTATGCGATTGAATTTTTGTAACTCAAAATTAAATTTTTGTGAGGTTATAAAAATTAAAAAAAACAATAATAATAATTTCTTAAACGATAATTATCGAGGCCTATTATCGATTCACCTGATATTTAATCAATCAACGAAACTTGAATTAACAATCAATGAAACTTGAATTGCCAAATGAGACCAAATGAAATATCCCCCAACTGGGTTGATTAAATATGATAAATAAAAGCGAAAAATTTAAATGACATAAGGTAATTTGGTAAATATATAAATCAAGTGCAACTGAATTAATAAACATGATTTGATTAAACAAATAACCATGAGTGATTACATCAATAAACATGATTAATTAAATGAATAAATATGATTAATTAATAAATAAATATGATTTATATAAATAAATATGGGTTTGGGTTGGGTTATCACACCTGAGGACGATACTCGTGATTATTACAATGATAAACTGTATACTTGTGGAAATTACTAACAGGTTTTTTGACATCGTTACCAGGGATGGATTTGTGAAATTTGGTTGTGTCGAGTCATAGTTTAGTTATTAGAGTCGTTTGAGCCTTTTTCGTTTTAGTTTTATAGTTATGAGTTTTAGTTTTAGTTAAGTTGTTATTTCGCTTTAATAATTTAGTTTAGTTTATTTTTGATTTTGAAATTAAGTTTGTAATTTGATTTTGATTTTTGATATTTGTTTAGATTAGTTTCATTTTAATTTTTAGAGTTTATTTGTTGCTAAAAAAATAGTACTAACAAATTTGGTTTATGTGCAGTAAAAAGAGGGCAGAACTGATCCAAAAAAATACAGTGCAGATTTTTCTATAGTTTTAGATTCTGTTTAAGTTTTCTGAAGCATTTCTGGTGTGATCTTTGCTATACTGATATTTTTTGTGGATTTAGCATACTTTTAGAGTTTTTGTGAATTTTTTTGGAATTTTTTGGGACTATTTGAATTTTTCTGTGAGTTTTGGACTTAATAATCTGTTTGCAATTTTCTGCATAGTTTGATGATAGAACAAATTTGGAAAAAAAAACATATTCATGTCCCTTGTGATTGTGTGGAATTTATTGTATATTTAGTTCTGGTTTTAGAAGTTTTATTTTCTATTTTAATTTTATTTTTAGAATTGGGTTGTTTAGGAGTAGTTTATTTTCTTATTTTCTTTTCGTTTATTGGTGTTTGTGGTTTGTTTTAGATTTGCTCATTTTCTATTTGTATTTTTCAGGTATGATTCACTTGTTTTCTTTTGTGGTTTAAAAGCAGAGGAAAAAAATCTGAAATCTAAAAAAAATAGAAAAAGAAAAGACAAAAATAGAACCTTTGGTTAGGGTGTGCGATTTACATAATTGGTTGGGTTAGAAACCCTGAAAATCATCCAGTTGTTAGGAGTGAACCCGACCATGACTTAGAACCTAAACCAGAACCCAAGCTTGAATTAGAAGAACTGGCACAAGAAAGATCTTTGAGCGATATTTTCTATCCTTCCAGGACTGCTTTGCCATCTTGTTTCACTATACCTGACCTTAGACCCAATGTAACTTTCAAATTAAGGTCTCGTTATACTCAAATGCTCCCTAAATTTACAGGTATAGAGAATGCATATTCCTTTTTGAGGGAATTCGAAGAAATTTGTTCTATGATGCATTTTCCTAATATCCCCATTGATGTTGTGCGAATGAAATTGATTCCTTTTGTTTTGAAAGATTCTACTAAACGTTGGATGTATGGCTTGGCTACTAATTCTATAACTTCTTGGAATGATTTTGTAAGATTGTTCTTAAGAAAATATTTCTCTAATGCCAAGACTGTTAAGCTAAGAAATGAAATAAATCAATCTGTACGACTAGATAGGGAATCATTTTGGAAATATTTTGATAGGTTCAAGAATTTGTTGACCCAGTGTCCCTATCATGGTTTAGACCAAGCGCATTTGTGCTAGATTATATATGAAGGACTTGACCAACATACTAGAACCATGGTAGAGTCTATGTGTTATAGTGGCTTTCTTTCTAAGAGTGCCACAACTACTTGGGAATTCCTAGAGGACTTAGCTGAGAAAACTATGTAGTGAGAAATCGCTCATGATGATAGCTTAAGTTCTAGGTTTGCAAGGGGGGTTGCATTCTGTCTCTAATGTAAGTTACTTAGAGTCTAAGATTGTTGTTTAAGAAAACATATTGAAGGGGTTATCTCCCCAGATGACCCAGCTATCCCAGACCTCTATAGTGTCTTGTTCTAATTGCCAGGCCCTAGATCAGTCTTTGAGTGCTTGTCCTTATTTTGCTCACCAGTTAGCAACTGGACAAGAGCAAAGGAGTATCGCCTTCCAGAGACCTAAGAACGACCCTTTCTTCCCTTATTACAATCCAAGGTAGAGAAATCACCCTAACTTTTCTTGAAGTAATGGACCAAATGTTGCGATTCCTAAGTCCCAACCTAGAGTGTTTTCTGGAAACAACTCCCAGCCCATCTCTCACCCCTCAAACTCCTTTCAAAGACTGGCTTTTCTAGGTGTGCCCAATGTACCTAGGCCTCCACCTCCTGTACCTCAAATTCAACCGTCTCCTGGTTATACCGACATTCATAAAATAGAGAGGAGAATTAATAACAATATGGAGAGGGTGATTAATGCTAACATGGAAAGAATGATGAGAATAATGACTAAATAGTTTTTCCTGTTAACATCATCTTCTAAGGAGCTAGGCACTTTTCCTTATCAACCTAAGGTGAACCCTGAGGGTCATGCCTCCTCTTTTTCTGGTAACCCTAGTGAGCCCGTGAGGAAAGTGAATGTAGTTATATCTCTCTGTTCTGGTCAAGAGATTGATAACCAAGTGAGAAGTCCTAAGGAACCCTACAGGTGTCCTCACTAATTCTTCCAAAATTCTTCTTCTTCTTCTTCTTCTTCTTCTTCTTCTTCTTCTTCTTCTCCTCCAGAAACTGGTTCCTCCAGTGAGCCAGGGGATGCTACAGATGGTCTTCCCAATGATTATGATACTCACCTTCCTTCTGAGTCATCGTCTAAAAAAGAGGAGCTTAAAAAGAAAGATTCCTCTAACTCAGTTGATTCTTCATCTTCTAAGAGTTCTCCCTCTCCTTCTTCTTCTGAGAAAGTCAATATGCCTTTACCTAGTTTTCCCGATAGGCTTAAGAAAAAAGACCAAGCTCATGTTGAAAAGATGAGAGAGACCTTCTCTCAAGTCAAAATCAACATTTCTTTACTCAATGCTATTCAGCAGATGCCTCGATATGCTATGTTCTTGAAGGACCTATGCACGAGCAAGAGAGCTACCAATGTCCCCAGAAAGGCTTTCTTAGCCTCTAGCACTAGTTTTATCCTTTCGTACCAAATCCCGGTGAAGTATAAGGACCCCGATTGCCTTACTACCTCTATAGTCATAGGGGACCAGCTTGTTCATAGAGCTTTGCTTGATTTAGGGGCCAGTGTCAACTTGATACCCTTTACTGAGTATAAGAGACTAGGGTTAGGTGAGCTGAAACCTACCAAAATGGTTGTTCAATTGGCTGATAGATTGACTAGGTTGCTAAGGGGTATAGTTGAGGATGTGTTTATTAGAGTGGGTGAATTTATTTACCCAGTGGACTTTATTGTGATTGACACAGAGACAGTGTCTAATTTAGCTAGTTAAGTCCCAGTGATTCTAAGTTATCCTTTCTTGGCCACTGCTAATGGCCTCATTAATTGCAGGAATGGTATGATGAGACTATCTTTTGACAACATGATCTTGGAGCTAAACATCTTTAACATACAGAGACGGCCTTCTGGTTTTGATGATATGGAGTTCTCAACTCTTAACTGGGCAGAGAATTCTGTATTCAATGATGCTTTTGATGATGTGTTTGCTATTGAGTATGAGTAATTTCATGTGGGTGATGAGCCTGAATATAATATGTTTGAGTTTGATGACTTGCAATCTGCTGTTGACTGTTTGCTCACTGCTGTTTCTAAATCTATTTCCCCTTCTATTCTTGAGTTAAAACCTCTTCCTGATTCTCTTAAATATGCATTCCTAGGACCCGATAAATTCTTACCTGTCATCCTTGCTTCTGACTTAGACCGGGACCAAATGGACAAACTGATTGCCTCACTTAGAGAGAACAAGGAAGCCCTAGGTTGGACTCTAGGGGATATTAAGGGTATTAGTCCTTCTATTGTGCAACATAGAATTCATTTAGAAGACAATGTTAAGCCCTACTGTGACTGTCAAAGGCGTTTGAACCCTACTCTCCAGGAAGTAGTTAGGAAGGAAGTGCTAAAATGGTTAGACCAAAGGATTATCTATCCCATTAAAAAGACTGGTATTACTGTGATTAGGAATGATAAGAACGAGTTAGTCGCTACTCGAATTCAATCTGGGTGGCTTGTTTGTATAGATTATAGAAAATTAAATGCTGCTACTAGAAAAGGCCACTTTCCCCTTCCTTTCTTGGACCAGATGTTAGAGAGGTTGGTTGGATATTTCTTCTATTATTTTTTAGATTGATACTCTTGCTATACTCATATATCTATTGCTCCTAAGGATCAGGAGAAGACTACTTTCACCTGTCCATTTGGGACTTATGCCTTTAGACGAATGCTGTTTAGATTGTCCAATGCGCCTGCTACGTTTCAAAGATGCATGATTTTCATTTTCTCAGATTTAGTTTAGCAATGCATGGAAATTTTCATGGATGACTTCTTTGTGTTTGGGTCTTCCTTTGATAATTATCTGTCTAATCTGAGAAAGTGTTGGAAAGGTGTAGGGAGAAAAAGCTGACTTTGAACTAGGAGAAGTGTCACTTCATGGTTAAAAGGGGATAGTCTTAGGCCCATTATTTCTAGACATGAAATTGAGGTCAACAAAGCTAAGACTGATCTGATTGTTAATCTTTCCCCTCTCACTTGTGTAAAAGAGGTGAGGTCTTTTCTTAGACATATTGGCTTCTATCGTTGCTTCATTAAGGACTTTATTAAGATAGCGAAGCCCTTGTCCAACCTGCTAGCTAAAGATGTGCCCTTTCACTTCTTTGAGGAGTGTTTTGAGGCATTTTCTAAGCTTAAGAAAGCATTAACTTTTGTTTCTGTTCTTCATCCTCCCATCTAGGAAGAACCCTTTGAATTGATGTATGATGCGTCTGATTATGCTATTCAGGTTAATGATGGTGATGATGATGGATTAAATGATAAGAGGAGAGATGGAGTAATGGATGCACGGCTACCCTATTTTTTTCTCTTCGCTGTGACTATCGAATTTCCAGGAAGAAGAAATGGGGATGGGGGGAAAGCTGGCACATGCATTGTGCGTTCGTGGAAAAAAAACAAAAGGCAAGTTGGGTCGTTGTTCTGGTTTGGCATAATAGCCCGGTTGGGCCTGGCCCAAGGAGAAAGGAAAGGAAAACCGGAAAGAAAATGGGGGAAGAAGGATGGGCCGCGGTTTCTTAGCTACACAGTGGCCTGGTCCAACCCAGAGAGAGAGATGAAGGAATGGGAGAGAAGGGACCACCGGGGTGGGCTTGTAACTGGGCCAAACTGGGCTCGGTTCTTGTCTTCCTTTTTTCTTGCTTGATCCAACCCTTGAGTTTGTTGCTTATTTTTTCAAATTTTTTAATTCCTACAAAATGAATAAAATAACATTAAAATCCTAATTTAACAATTTATTTTGAGAAATTATCAGATAATAAAAGGGTATAAAATATTATAATTCTAGGTTAAACAAACACCCCCCACACATAGGTTTTGCTTGTGCTCGAGTAAAACAAAACTAAAAATCCAAGAAAAGTAAATAAAATCCTAACTCACTTTCGTAAGAATCATGGTTGCACAAGCCCTTTAAACCCCCAGGTTACCCTAGCGGACAAGTACGATCTTGTGAGGGTTTGCAAAAAATATACCCATAAAATCCATTAAATGACCAAAAATAGAAAATCAAAAATCATTTTAATTTTTTTTACCAAAAAAAAACTTATGTACGTAATACTGGAGAAAATATGTACACATTCTAATCAACCATATCATTCAAGTAACCAAAGAACTAGATCACATACAAACGCAATGTACACATCAAGAAACCTTAATCCCACTAATGACATCTATACACAATCTTTCATCCCACTTAGAAATTATGTAAAAACATGACCGGTAGAACCTCACTTTAGAGATATGTAGAACACTCCCACTCATGTGTTTAAAATTTAATGAGGTTCACTCAATTGTCTTCCAATCATACAAACTACCAAAGGCTTGATAAGATTCTCAATTGTCCACCACTAAAATGCAAAATGCAAAATAATAATCAAGAGGACTTTTGAGGGCTGTAATGGGCTTAAAGGTTAAAAGAAAGAAAGAGACAAATGATGTAGGAAATAAGGAGCTAAAAGCCGAAGCTAATGAGCATCCGACACTTACACCAATTATAATAAGCACTCTTCTAGAACAAAATAAGAACACACCCCGCAATGAAATTTAACATTGGAAATGAGTATACAAGGATACATCCATACCAAATACTCTTATTCACAACACTTGAATTTTTTTCGAGAGATTTTGTTTTTTCAACTTTTTTTCATTTTTTTTCAATGGAAACTTTTTTCATTTGAACTTTTTTCATTTTTTCATTTTTCTTGCTTTTTTTTCCTTTTTTTAAGAAGAAAATGAATGAATGGCATGTACAAGAGCAAAATAACTCAATTTCCAGATGATCACATGATACATCCCATATACACCAAAATCAACCACCAAATTCATAAGATACCCCAAAGTCACCCTCTAAATAATGAAGTGTCACTTCAACAGCTTTGACTTAGAGGTAGGAAATGTGTTTAGGCTAAGGGCTAAAATGAAAGATTCAGAACAAAAACGATTAAGGCTCAAAGGGGTTAACAAAGGGTAAAACATTCAATACAAGGGTGGCAATTTGACTCTGCGGTTCTCAAAAATAAATGAATGCCTCTGTCACATTATTATAATGCACATACTACATGTGATTTCAAAGAAAATCAAAGCAAGTTCTAGAGATGTGATCATAGACACACATGAAAGGAAAATGTGAGACTAAATTGATGAACTAGTCTTAAAGGCTCAAAATCTCATGGGTTCATCCACCACAGTCAAGCTTGCTTAGAATTAATATCGGGGATTAGAATCATATACAAGCATCATACTTAGGGCTAAGTTCTATCAATGCACACTACATTTATATACAACCTAACACTAAGGGTACAAGAGAACATAATCAATCAGAAATAGCATATACGTTCCCCCAAAAACACACAAAACTTTTTGGATTTTACAATTTCACAGTTGAACACCTGAAGCCCTGGCTAACGCTTCATTTAAGGCAGAATGCCATTCACCATCGTCATCGACCAAACCCGATGCCATGTATGCTTACTTAAATATAGGGTGTAAGACGCCGTGTATTGTGCGAATATCTTCAAAGCAAGTTACTGCACAGACTTTTGTAAGAAGCAATCTCAAGTAACATCATTTTCTATAATTTGGATGTGCAAATGCAATTTAACCAATTGAATAACCTTGTTGATGCACTGTCTATGTTTTAGAGGAATGATTCCATACCTGTTGTATGGGGAAGTTAAGATATGTGGCCTGTCGAGCTTCTGGGTGCTTCTTATTTGCTTCAAACTACATTGTCAACATTGTTTTCTGCACGTCTATTTCATTTGTAATACTAAAGAGGTCCTCTCTGTCATTAAATACGGCTAATTGTTCTCCAAGCAAGTGGTATTGAAGTTTTCATACAGAAGGATATTGATGTTGTAAGCTAAACTCAAAAATCCACTAGCATGACTCAACTATAGATACGTAGCAGCAATCCAAATATTCTTGGATTTTATTCCTGTCTCTATCTTGCCACATTTTCTCACTGTCATGATGTGTTGTGGTGCCTTCAATGACAACAGTAGCACGATCATGACCTTTATGTACATACTTATATAGGTATTTCACCACGCTATGGATAGCTATACGCTCGACATTGATGTGAGCCTTATATTTTGCGCATAGATCTCTGTTGTGCATGACCGCCCATTGATTATCAATTTCTTGACCATTCACGACCACTTATTAGGGAGTATGCCACCTTCGGTATTGAGTGAAGCTGTGCTCATCAAATGTTGTTTGATTACAACATCATTTTGGGTAACATTTTGAGCATTTTCCGTCAATCAAGCATAATACACATGGCCTATGTTCATAAATCTTTTAACGGTGCCATATACTAGAGGGTCCGTAGTCTGGTAAGAAATTTCAGCACTTATTAGCTATCAACATCTTCTGGACAGTAGGCTTATGTTCCATTGCTACTGTTAAGAGTATATAAGCATAGGGAAGGCTACCCTCTGGAATTCAACAACATATACTTCTGTAAAAGATGCAGTGGGCATGATTAGTACATTAAGTATAGTTTGAGGAAAAATAATGTGTACGATAATGTCAGGAACTCACCAACAATGGTTGTTCCAAAGATTTTTTTTTTTCATCTTAAAATCATCGAGTAATTGTCTTAACTTAATTCTAAAAACTCCAGTTATTAGATCTGGTCTGTCCTCTTATCGTTGGCCAGGCAATAGCGCATTAGTGATTTCAAGCCAGTTGGCATTAGATGCGAATGTGACAAAGAAATCAGGAGGCCCCATTGCATGATAAATTGCAATTGCATCTTGGTAATGTTGCATCATATAGCGTGGCCTCCAATGAAAGAAGATGGTAGAATATATCTCTGCCCTGTTGATTCTGCAATAATGTCATCTGCATTAATTACATCTTGAATGCCATTATGTAATTTTGTCCGCAAGCGACCTTGATAGTTTTGATGCCACGTAAGCCTATATTGCTCAATGGCAGCCCATACATCTTGTAGAATTGTCGGCCTAGCCCACTGCTCTTCTTAATAACTACAGATTCACCTACTCGATCTTGGGTGCGAAACGCATAAAATTTCCTCAATGCAACAGTTGATTTTGAGGTGTTGAAGTTAGTCATTCTTGGTATGTCTGGACTCCATCCAACAGTGCCATATGGAAACAAAAGAAGATAGTGTAAAGATATGTATGATGGATGAATCTCATCTATCCTCTGCAAGGTTCCATCTATTTTCTAAATAATGACATCCTAGGATCTAAGGTGCTAAGTTCCATCCCCTACGAATAGTCCAACGGCCCCTTCTGCACTGAGTCCAATATATTGTCTGCCCTCTCTTGCTTGGATGATTCGAATTCGTAAATCAAAGACCTCGCCCTAGTCACATAACATGTCGCGAGCTCTTCTAAATGTAACAGCATATGAATTAACTGAATCCAACATTTATTGCAACCCTTGTATAATGTCAATTCTAACGCCAGAGCAGCTAGATGTCGTAAGTACACTTATTCAGCTTCACAGTTCATTGCTAGTGTCACAGATGTACAACTGCGCAAACTTTAGGAGTAATCTAGATTGTGGGAGCAAGGATCCAACGTTATGGTGATTGCTAACATTTATCTGGAAAACACACTAGCTTCTACCGTCGTTGACACTGTTGTCAATCCTTCCCCCCATGGAGGTGAATGAGAACATGGAGTTGTAGATTCTAATATTGTCAAGGGAATATTGGTTTGATAATAATGATTCAAGAAATGGAGGTGATGGTGAAAGTAAGGGCTGATTAACTTGTCCACTTTGATGAGACAAACTGAATCTCAGGTTCATGATACCACTGTTTCTAACCCCTTCCTCTATCCACATAATAGTTGTGCAATGTGGACATGTAGCTGCTCACAGCCCAAAGTCCCATCGGTTCGAGAATGATTGTCTTTAACATGGATGTTTTCCTCCTGCAATAGGGTTAGCAAGGTGAGTATGTAACTTATGCTTAGTTGAGTTATGTAAACCTTAGAAATTTTTAGGTGATTACCCGTTAGGGTGGATGGGATTGTTATATGTTCTATGTACAGATGTCTTATATAATGAGCTCTATTGAATTGAGGATTTTCACCATAACCAGCTAGTTGATCTAATTTTGGACATAAATTATGTATATTTAAAAGAAAGTATTAATTATATGTTAAATATTATTGCGTAAGCATGTGTATGATATCATATAATACAGAGTCCACATTACCAATTTTGTCGATGCTACATGCCAAGATGTGATTTTGTTACTCATGCGGGGTTTCAAGATTCGTCGATTACATTCGTTGCAAACGCATCAATGATGACCTTACTTGGCATACCTCCTTTGTGAGTAACCGACAACAGTGTGCCACCACATCATTCGTTGCATATGTCAACGCTTGAACAATAATCGTCGCCTAGTATTCAATCTGGCTTTTCTTTTTTTTTTTTTGGTTGCTGCAGCGGCCTTCGTGTTGCACTAAATGATGATGGTATATCCATTCTTTTTATAGGAAATAATCATCACCTAGTTTGTGCCCACGATAATGCACTAGAATTTCAAAATGGAATTTTATTATTATTGACCAACAACAATAATAAAAGCAATAAGTTGTAATTCAAATTACAATGCTATTGTGCTTTTGAATATTGCTAAGGGAGTTAAGAAGATAATATTATTCATTTTAAACTTTGCTTATTTGCTTTTTTGATTAATAAATCTCCAATTTTTTAGAGTTAAGGCTATTTTTTCAGAATCTCCCACTTCAATTTGCTTTTCTATTTTGGGTTTTGGGACGCCATTAATCCAATTCTATGGATATTAGACTTCTTAATCTAATTTTAAGAAATAACTTTAACAATACCAACTTTTGGAGTACTTATTTTCTTGAGTTTAGGATAATTTGGCATTGACTTTTTTAAGTAATTGAAATTTCAAGATGAATGCATACAACTTGAGTTTCATATATTTGTATTGTTTTAGGAGTAACATTATTTGAAATTACCTTAAAAAATACAGTCTCAAATGATCCTTGCACTAAAGAAATTACATCCTTCCAAAAGTTAGATTGCTGGGAGCTATTTCTTACAATGGAATTAATGACATCCAATGTTTCCAAAGGAAAAACTAACGATGTTCAATTTTTAAAGACGTATGGGCCGAGATTATCATTAGGCTCTTTAATACTAAAACATTTGTCCTTAAGTTGTCTAAACAACCAGCAATGCCAACAATTCTAAAATGGTTGCGTACAAATCACTTCACGTTTATGCCCCTATTATCTATTTTAATACGCTTTTAAAAAATAAAGAATTGAAAGCAATATTGTCGATTTATCACCTAACTCTTTTCGTTTATTTAAACTTGATTTTCAGCCCACAAATCACCGATGTATAATTCAAGAAGAATGGGCCTCATGATAGTTAACCCTATATACAATGGGAACCTTGTATCAGTGTCAAGTTTTTACCATGTTATTAAGGTTCTTTAAATGATCAAAATATTTTTCTTAGAACTTCACCGATAAATATGTTTTTAATTATGAGATTTGCATGTATTTATTGTATTCTAATGCTTTTAGCTAATCAAAAATTTTTCGCATAGATAACTTAATGAACTTCATTAGAGTTACTTTATTCCTTTTTACTCTTAGTATGACTTCATCAAATAATTTACTCTAGGTATATAGCAAAACAACTTACCCCACCCTCCACCCCCCAAAAAATAGGCGATAGTCATGAATGTCATTAAAAAATAATTAGCCAAATAACAAAACTAACCAATATCATATACATGTCGTCTATACATCTACACAAAAGAATACATTCTAAATAAAAGTTACATAGAATAGAGAATCATATGAAATTAGCTATTATTAAAAAACACACAAATTAGGGGTTTGATTATTGATTGTATATAGTCCTTCATTCTCATGCTAAATATGCATGAAATAGATAAATTCTTAAATAGAAACTATGGTGATACTTGAATCTTTACATGCTACATGTCAAATTATTTAATTTACTAGACAAAAATGATTACTATACGATCATTTATATTCTGATATAATATATAATAACAAAATTCAAGCATAAACAATTCACAATTTCATATTGACTGGCTAATAATTTGATTCGATACTTATACATTTTTCTTTTAGTAATGTTATTCTTAATCAAGTGTATAGTACGAAACTCAAATAATTAATAAATTTTATATTAAAATATTAGTGTCCATCGCTCATCATCCTTCTCTCTTCATAATCATCCTCTTCTATCACCCATAAACAGCACATCTTCTAATGAAAAGAAGCATAAATTACTAGAATGCAATGAGATATCACGCCCAAATGAATCTTTTACCTTGAGCTTAGGCTTGGTAGTAACTCATTTCTTGTCTCTCGATCGATGGCCAATTACAAAGAGAAGAAGAAATGGTTCTGCCTTTATAGGCTAACATATGAAGGGATACTTGCTTCTATTAGCCTTTGTCCATAGGAATAAATGACTAGTAGAGATCAATTCTCAATTTGAACAAAATATTTGACATGAATTTCAGTGATGATAAAGAACACTAATTAAGAAACTAATATGGCTTAAATTTGAATAAGAAAATGGGAATTTTAGATGTGATTAATTTAAAATTTAAAAAGTGGGAAATTGGAGAGAACGAATTCTAAGGGGGTCAATTAGGTAGGATTTAATGTGGTGCTTTCTTTCATTTGGAAAAATGTTTCAATTATAATATAGATTCTATTTTCCTTATCAAACCCAATATTATTGAAGTAAATATATTTAAAATTTAAGAACATGTAAAAAAAAGAGAGAGCAAATATGAAGCCTCTTTTTGGGTGAGATTTAATGTGGTGACCTTGTTCACTAGTTTGGGCCTGTGCTTTGCACGGTGCATGTTCAAATAGACATTTCGTAGGTATGCTATGGAAATAATAAATGGATAGTTATTGTAAACATAATTAAATTATAATTTGGAGAACATAATAGAATAACTCGATGAAAAATCTAAGTATGCAGCAACTTCGTGCATAACCATTGCAATTAACAATTAAAAACAATATCATTGTGAAAAGGGTCTACATAAGCATGATTAAGACAAAAGATAGTAAATAGGTTAAAAAGCGCGCTAAATGGGATGATGATAAGCCAATCTATGCCACGTCCTCTTCTTGTACCTACGAAGAAAATAAAGTGCTAGTGATAATTTGATTAACAATGATAGATTGAAGTTTATATATACCCATTGTCTACCTAGTGTACCTAACATTAGTATTTCGTAAGTAGTGAACCTCTTCCTCCCAATTGACTGCCGTAATAAGAGTGATAGGAACTTCTACTTCATGGTGGTGTGGAGGCTCCAAAATGAAAACTCATGGTTTACATATGTAATCATCCATAAACGCATAGAGCAATACATGACCATATAGTTGTGGACAATATTAACATGGGATTATCAACAACAAAATGATAAATTGTATAAACGTGATAGGCTTTGAAAATTATAATACATGCATGGCACACATATCCAACTAAGTAGTTGTCGTATGTAAAAGAATTCGAGCATCCTCATGAAGAATAGTGAACTCTCTATGACTTGTATTATCTTGTAAGAGAACTCTAAAGATGTATCTATAAGTTTGAATGAAAGATGATGGTTATACTAATGCAAACCTGCAATTGGAAAAGTATAACAAAGTACATAACAATAGACATTTAAATATGCGAACCTGGTGTGAGTCAAACTTGGAGGCTGGCATATGCAATATGATACACTAAGAGCGAATTCATAAGTGTAGGCACATTTTTTGCAATTAGTGCAAGCGTCATAAAGCAGTGGGTGGATTTCAATAATATATGCAAAAAGTCCGAAATATCTCATCTGGATATAGTAAACTTTGAAGATTATGTGTTGTTAATTGAATATACATAAGCATAAGTTATATTTGTAAAATAAATTTTTAGCTTACATTTGGCGTTGCTACATATTCATCCAATCTAATCCTTTGACCAGCGAACAACATCTCTAGATTATACATACGTAATATTCTCTTATGCATGAAATCAAAATGATCCATCACACCTTCAGTGTCAGAGTACCTATTACATGTAGGGAACATAACATGTGTGAGTTGAAGTGCATGTAACTTGCATGGAGATTGAAAATTAAAACTAACGTTATATGTTTATATACCTGTACGGCGAAATTTAAGCTTTAAATTTGTAGCCCTAATTACAAGGTTTATCGTTTAGCACCCGGGGTGTCGTCTACTAGGAGTTGGATTTCAAGTGCTGGAATTAGCTCTAGTGATTCAAGCTGGGCTAAGTGAAAAGGAAAGAAAGACAAGTAAAGTAAGCTAACAAACATACGAAAAGAGCCTTCGGGTTATGCTGGGCCAACTGACCCACCCAGTAATCGAAGCGAGTCCTAAGCTACCAAAGTTCTACTAAAACCAGAGATTGTTGGTTGCACCATCAAAGACCACTTAAGCCCTCTCTCAAGGGGTCATGAGCTAGTCTAACTAGTCTAACCATCTATTTTCATGGGGCTAGCCTAATTAGACCATCAGACTAGCAACTATCAGACCTAGCTAGGATCGAGACTATTTTCACATCCAAATCCTGACCATTCTCTCGCCACACTAGTTAATTGACCTCACCTCTTGGGATAAGTGAATTGCCAAAAAATATAGATGAAAGCTCTCTCAAGCATTTCATCAAACACTTGGCGGGCACAAGAGGAAACTCTAAGTTGAAAACATAAATTAGGTGTTGTTAGGCCTAATCTAAGACTAATTACCTATCAAGAGGCTAATCACAATGCAAGCCAACAAAAACTACCTACCGATCATCACAAGAAAGCTATGAAATCAAACCAAAACTAAGCTAGCAAATATGAAAGCAAAGATAAACGAAAGAGGAGGAAGAATGAAACTAATCTAATCTAACAAGCTAATTAAACATGAATTAACAATAAAAACTAAACTATTAATCCAAACAAAATCAAACACAATAACTAAATGAACACGAACAAAATATGAAATAGAGAGAGAAAGAGAAGACAAAACTTAGGCTTAATTGAATGAAGATCGAATCCACAAGCTTGAATCCAAAATTCACCCAAACAAATCCTAATCTCTGTCATCTAATTGCCCCTCTTGGAGTTTTTTATTGGCTAAACATAATCTAAAACTAGCCTAGAAGTCTCCAAAAGAGCCCCCCAAAAAGTCATGAAAAAGGCCCTTAAAAAAGAAATCAAGCCGGGGGAAAAATAGGCGAGCAAAGCAGCCAGTGGCGACGGTTATCGCCACAAGGACAGCCAATCACCACCAAGATAACGGCCGTCGCCACTCCCTACCTAGCCACCTGCAGGGTGGCGACGATTGTGGGAGGTGGTCACGACCCCTGTCGTCTCTTGTTTTTTGAACGTCCGATTTTTCTTATTCCGTCTTCGCTCCTTTTTGTGGTATTTGTTCGATTGAACATATTACCTATAAAAGTAAACAAAACAGGTAAAAATCGTAAAGATTATATTATTATACAATCTAAAATTAGGCGATAGAAGCATGTAAAATACGATAATTTAGTACCAAACAAATACCCCCACGCCCATCTTTTGTTCGTCATCGAGCAAAACAAAAGAAAAAGTAACCTAGGAAACTAACTCACTTTCGTAAAAATCACGGTTGCATTTAGCGTATCCAACAAGCCCTTTCAACCCCTGGTTCCCCCAAGTGGACGAGTAAGGTCTCGTGAGGGTTTGCAGAAGATACACCTACAAAATCTTTGAAATATTTTTAGATTTTTTCAAAAGCAAAGCATATATACAAGGCAATGGGGAAAATATGTACACATCTGGATCGATTCTATCACCCCGAACAACCTGGCTGCTAAGCCATGTACAAGCAAAATATATATTCAAAACATATATAGGCTATAGCTGCATCCTGACTCCCATTTTTCACCCCGCGCAATATAAAGACACGATTTGCATACCTGGTGCTTCATGCAAAGTGTATTGACTCTTAATGTTAGGCTAAAACCAGGCAAAAGGTTATCTCTACTGGGCTTATGACTCCCATTATTTTTGCTCTTTTTTTCCCTTCTTCTTTTTTTTCCGTTTTTCTCCTTATGCTCCTTCGCCCGGGTGGATATTTCTTGGCTTATTGGGCCTTGAACTCACAGAGGAACAACTTAGCTGATACTTGGACTTCTTCCCTATTTAAGAGTTTTATTTGGATGTGCAAAGCGCTTGTTTAAGCCCAAATAGAGGTATTGGAGTTAAGCTCATTTTTGCGTCATGCTTTTCTCATTTTGTTTCTTTTTCTCATAACGAAGCCAACATTGGAAGTCAGCTAACCAAGTGAAATGTCTACAAACCCAAGTTTCAACAACTAACACCAAAAGTCAATGGTTAAGTGTACAATGTAGGCAGAAAATTGCACATGTGAAATAGGGTTATTATGAGAGATCGGAGATCACATTGTAGACAAGTGCTCCATCATGCATATTTGACCCATATACAAGCTAGCAACTAAGCTATTGAAGGTCAAAACCAATCACAAAGGCACAAAAGTCTCCCAAAGTCAAGAATAAAAACTATACAAAAATTGAAAATTTTCGCAAAAATATACACAAAAGGATTATATGACTTCCCCAACCCCACACCTAAATCTCACAATGTTCTCATTAGGCGTTGAGGAATCATCACCAACCACAAAACACACAAAACACAAAACCAAACAAAACACTCATATACACAAGCCAACACGCTCACCCAAAAACACAACCTCACCTAATCAACAATAAGACTGCATATATATACAAAATCAACACCACCAACAATGAATATGCACAAATCCATCATCACCACCAATGACAAAACACAAATATGTACAAAAAGCACCCAAAGGTAATCATAACCATCAATTGGCTTCATAATATCCCAAGTTTCACGTCAATATTGACCACCAACGAAAACACAACCTAATATCTACAACTAAATAATAAAAAGATAGAAAGAAAATAAAAAGAAGGGAGAAGAGTTAGAACGATTATAACAGGGTGGGTGCTGATTGTACCCAAACTACACCTCTTTAAGATGGTGCTATGGAGGCTTAAGGAGCATCAATCACTTCACCTCATCTCTCAAGACATAAGTCTTTCACTTGGATGCGGTCAAAGCTCACAAGAGCTTATTATATGCCTTTGCATGCATCTCAAAATGATGTGAATAAGAGAACACCAATAAGATCATAGGAAAGAAAGTTCCCTCTTACACTCATCAAATGTCATAGAAAAATTGAAAGAATAATCAAAGAAAGTGGTCTACAGAATTTTCCTAGGCATGTCCTCTACATATGTACAATAAGGGTCAAATGAGGGATTGTACCCTCTAAGGTCACCTAGGGACTCATGAAGAGCATGCAAATCAGAGAGGGTGGTAGGAAGTAAGGGGGATGAAATGGGGGTTAAGTCAAGCGACTTGTTGCAAATGGGCTCTATATGCTCAATGCTAGGAGCAACGCCAACAATCATACCATCACCACACAACTCCTCAAAAGGAGTCTCCTCAAGAAATGGATCAATCAAAGTAAGTTCTTCCAACCAATCAACCAAATCATCCTTCATAAAACTAGCATCACCCATAGAAGACTCACCTATCTCTATCCCCATACACTGAGCTAAAGGGATGGTAGAAGAAAGTAAGCTCAAGACACCCTCAATAGTGCCTGTAGGTGTGCTAGATAAGGATTGAGTGACGAATGGCAAAGAAGTCAAGGGAGGATCAACCACTTCCTCTAGGCCAGCCAATTATGTATCAACCATAAAATTAGGCTCTAGGAGAAGAGAAGACTCATAATCATCATAGAGATTAACCACAAGTCTAGGAGAAGATGGACTAGGTTCTATCTCATACAATAGGCCACACTCCCTCATCTCACTAATAAAAAACTCATGTTGCTCATTCATTGTCTCCATTACATCATCAAGTCTAGCATAGCATTCATCAGAAATATCATAATAGGGACAAGAATTTGCATCATGGTCAAAAAATTGACAATAAGAGCACACAATAGGAGAATAAGAGGAATGATGGTGAAATAAATCCCGAAATTGATCTACATATGGAGATTAAGCGTGGAAACCATAGGGAATGGGGAAAGGGCACACAAATGACTGACTAGTATTCTCGTGGTTCTATTGATACCAATCCAAAGACTCAAACAAGTCTCACATATCATCAACATCTAAAGAGCACATACCACCATAACACATGGACTCAAGGGTGCTCAAGTATCATGTGTTATCCCCTCAAGCACAACATTGCATATTTCTCATTTTTCCTATATGAAATGCACACATTAAGTATACTAATCATTCAATCTAGACAAGTATTACTAAAAAGGTTCACGCTTAAATTGAGGTAAATGAAAAATAACCATTTTGATTTTTTTTTTCAAATTTTTTATTTTTTAAATTTTTTTGGATTTTTTAAAAACCTAGCCTCGAATGCTTAGGCAAACCCGATATTGAAAAATGCCAACTCCCCAGCAACAACGTCGAAAACTTGTTCGGTGGGATTTAAGCTTTAAATTTATAACCCCAAGTGCAAGGCTTATCGTTAAGTACTCGAGGTGTCATCCACTGGGAGTTGGGTTTCCAGTACCGGAATTAGCTTAAGTGGATCAAGCCACGCTAAGTGAAAAGGGAGGAAAGACAAGGTAAACTAGCTAATTAACATATGAAAAGAGGTTTGAAGTTATGATTGGGCCAACTCATGAACCAGGTAATCGAGGTGAGTCCTAACCTACCGAACTTCTACTAAAAACAATAGATGGTTGTTTACACCATCAAAGACCACTTAAGCTCTCTCTCAAGAATCATGAGCCAGTCTAACTAATTTAACCACCTATTTTCATAGGGCTAGCTTAATTAGACCACGAGATTAGCAACCCTCGAACCTAGTTATGATTGAAACTATTTTCATATCTAAATTACAGCTATTCTCTCCGCCTCACAAGCTAATTGACCTCACCTCTTGACATAAGTCAATCGCCAAAAATATGTGTAACGCCCCAAGTTAAACATGTTTCACTGTTTATATTCTCCTTAATAAATCACTCAATTGTAATATGATAAATCGAATGATAGGGGCGTTACCGCCGTCCGAAAGGACAAGGCTTGAAGTATGTATCTTGGAATAACATAGTTAAGCATAACCTCAACCATATACATTCACACATGATCATCCATTCATAATCAAGTGTTAACCAATGTAAGGTTGATAAACCATAGTAAGATAATTCACCATGTAATCTACATCCTCATGCACCGAAGAATTCAAAATACAGCTTTAAAGTATGCATATACTGTATCACCGCTTATTTATACAGATTTTCTTGCTCAACTTATTCTCTTCCACTGCTTTGCTAGCATGAGGGCAATTCTCTGAGCATTTGCCTAAAAAAAAACATGAAAAACATTTCGAACTGTGAGCCGAAGCTCAGTACATGCATTCCTGAATTGTTAAATGATCATTGAAGCACTGATTGGGCCCGCTTTGCAATTCATTTAAGGTCAAAACTGGGAATGAGTTGAATATAAAGTTGCATTGCTAATTATTATCTGATAGTGAACCCCTTGATACTGTTACGATCTATGGATAGGTGTACACCTGCCAAGCCGATCGGGGACCTGGCCTGAAGCCGCGCGGGTAACTAAAGGGCGAATGCCATATAGATGATAACTGACGGGTCACTAATTAACTGATAAATCACTGTGTAAACAAATTCATTGATGTACTTACCAAAACATGATAACGTTGATAAATATACTCTGATTTCTAAAGATACAGGCAATAGACGTACATGAAGTCTTTCAAATGATGTTTCACTTGATAATACGTAGGTACAAAGGAAAATGATAGACTAGGCCCCGATTCTGCTAAAGAAATATAATTATAGGTAAATACAGTTAGTAAACCATGTTCACTAACATAATTTGTAACTTTAATGGAAATTGATTTATTTAAAAAGACTTCTATAATTCCAATAATGCAATATAAGACAAGTTAAACCAAAATGAACTGAATTAGTTAGGGTTATTGAACTTAAAATACAATAAATTGAAGCAAAATAGACCAAATGGAAATGATTGAGGTGATAATGAAAAGATTTAAATTGATATAAATAAAATATGAATTTCTGATATTTCTGAAATGGATAATAGAAAGTGTGATGCTTCTGAAATGGATAATAGAAGGCTTAATGTTAGGAGAGGTGTTATGAGGTTCATAAAAGCTCAAATAACACCAGCATGGTTTGATGGACACTGATTTTGAGTCATTACTCTTCTCACTTCCCAAATTTCATTTTCATGCTCATTTAACTCGGTTTTCAAACCCAAGTAAGCTTCTATACATAATCAAACTTGTTGAACTCATTGCACTTTGTAATGTTCTTGCAATATCCATAATTATATAGAAACTTCTAAAAATATTTCCAAATGTCACGATTTCTGTATTCACTCATGTTACCGTTTGATGGTCTGCATTAGAAAAATCCATATCTTTCACTCCCGACCTCCAAATAAGATGTAAAACCCCAATATGAAAAGCTTATAATGTCCACTAAAATGTTTATTTAGGACACAAAGTATGATTCACATAGTAAGGTCCCTAAAATTAGGGTAGAACATAGACGTACATAATTTCAGTTCAATATGCGCAGTCGTAGCAAAACGACCATAACGTTTTCCACAGAACCCAGAGTGAGGCGATTCAAAACGCATTGAAATCTAACTCATTGATCTATCCACACACCAAAAATCACAAATTTTCAATGAGCCAATCAATACCAGTTTTTTCGTAAAGTCCTCTGTTCAAAACTGCTCCCAATTTCGATGTATTCTGCACAGTCTTCAGTAAAGTGGCCATAACTTTGTCTACACAATCAGAATTAAGTAATTCTAGAGCCCATTGAAATCTAACTCATTGAGGTAGCTTCACACCAAAAACCATAATTTTCCCATGTCCCACGAAATACCAGTTTATTCCCAAAGTCACCCCTATTTTGGCTTTGTTTATAGCATAATAGCACTTATTTGCAAGCTTTTCTTGACATAACCACCCATTAAAATCACTCTCTAACTTATATAAATCAGCATAAATATCTTGATATTCATTACCAATACCAAAGATCACAAAATCTCACTTAAAACAATCACAATCCATCATCACCACCTAAACTTGCATGATTATGAACAACTTCAAACATCACTTACTTTCAAGCATAATCCAACCATTAAAACATCAAAATAACTCTTATTTATATCAAGATAAATGATCCACAATCAAATCCAACATAAAAATCCAAAATGAAATTTGATTATGCTAGACTTTTACCTTGCTTAGTGATCAAAAAGAAGAGATGGAGGTGTTGCTTGATGTGGGAGGTGTTTGGGTGGTGGATGGTGGTTGATGGGGTGGCCGACTGGTGGCTAGAGGTGGTGGCAGCCACCAGAACAATGATGGTAGGGACGGTATGGGGTAGGAGGAGGAGGGAGAAGAAGAAGCAAAGCTTGATATTTTGTGATATGGTGTTTACTTGGATGAAAACCACTCCAATATACTTGGCTGAGAATTAAGCACAAAAAAAATCAGCTTTTGCTAATAATAATTAAGGCTTAATGATGGTAATTAGATACGCAAATGGGTTAGGAACCTGTTGGGCTGAAATTGGGCTTAAATAAGCTCAGGTTCGGGAAAAAAAAAATATATCAAACCGGGTGCGATCAATTTAATTTTTTTTTTCCGAAGCTCGAAATTAAATGCGATGTCATGAAAAATAATGTAATCTTTTAAATCATAATTATCGAGGCCTATTATCAATTTTTTCGAAATTTTTCGATAAATGAAACTCGAATTACAAAGTGGGGCCCAAAATTGAATTCTCCCAACGAGGATGATGAAATGGGATAATTAAATGCGAAAAATTAATAACACAGCTTAATTAAATAAATGAACATGATTTAGGATCAGGCTATTACAATATGGATGAAAACTCGCTCAAGCATTCATTGAACACTCGGTGGGCACGAGAGAAAACTCTAAGTTGAAAGCATAAATGAGGTGTGGTTAGGCCTAATCCAAGACGAATTAGCCATCAAGAGGCTAATTACAATCAAAGCCAACAAAAACTACCTACAAATCATCACAAGAAAGCCATGAAATTAGACCACAACTAAGCTAGCAAACATGAAAACAAACATAAACTAGAGAGGGAGGAAGAATGAAACTAATCTAATCTAACAAGCTAATTAAACATGGTTTAACAATAAAACTAAACATTAAACCAAACAAAATCAATCACAAGAACTAAACGAATAAAATCTAAAGACGAACAAAATATGAAATAGAGAGAGAAAGCGAAGATAAAACTTAGGATTAATTGAATGAAGATCAAAACTACAAACTTAAATCAAAAATTCACCCAAACAAATCCTAGTCTCCATCATCTAATTCCCCTTCTTGCAGTTTTTTATTGCCTAAACCTAATCTAAAACTACTAGCCTAAAAGTCTCAAAAAAAGCGCCCAAAAGTCTCGAAGAAGGCCCTCAAAAAAGAAATCAAGCCGGGGGAAAAATTGGCAAACAATGCATCAAGTGGCGATGGTCGTCGCACTAGCGACCAGTAGCCGTCGCTACCGAGACAGCCGGTCAGCACCAAGGCAACCGGCCATCACCACCCCCTGCCCGGCCACCTACAGGGTGGTGACAGTTAGGGGTGGTGGCCACGACTCCAATCCTCTCTTGCTTTGTGATCTTTTGACGTTTCTTGTTTCATCATTGCTCCTTTTTGTGGTATTTACTTAATTGAACTTATTACCTACAAAAATAAAGAAAACAAGTGAAAATCCTAAAGATTATATTATTACCAGCTAAAATTACGCGGTAGAGGCATGTAAAATACGGTAATTTAGTACCAAATAGTACCATCCTTCAAAGTCTTCTGCTGCTTCAATATTAGGGTTAATCAGCAATTTACTAACGAGTAAAGTAGAAACAGATATTCCTAAATGTATATTGTAGGGGAGAAAACATATTATTTAAATATACCATCATAATGATGAAAATTAGAAAATTTTATAAATGAAAGTATATCAATTGGACGTAAAGATACCTCGATAATCTCTAATGTGCACTCTAGAGCAAGAAGTATGCTTTCGGTAGTCAAATGTTACTGAAGATAGGTGCCCTCAACTTTCGCAAAATCTCCCCGGGTGCATCCTACACATATGTATTATATTACTAACCTTTATATGATTGAAATGGGTTAAGAAATCCGAAAAATTGTTAACTAATGAAAATACATGCTGCATATCACAAAGTAATAATTCCCGCCTTGCAGTGCCCCTATCTCTTGTCCTTTCTAAAAGGGATATAGCAACTACTATGCCGATGACATCTATGCAACAAAAGCAAATGAAAACATTATATATACTTGAGAAGAAATATATGCAGAAATTTAGGTAGCAAACTTTGCTGTGTAATATATACGTACCTACAACATTATCATAGGTTCATAGATGTCGCGGCATAAAAACCTATTTGAAACTGTTGGTGACCACATTCCTTTCGCCATCTGACGTAGCATCAAGTGAGAGCCCGAGGATGTGGTAAACTTTGTTAGTGTTGAGTATAGATCTCCATCAAGTAATATCAGCACTGCCTTTAATGTTGTCAAAGATCTCAGCACCCTATGAAACAATCAGGTGCATTGGTAAGCAACATACATGTATATGTTAGGGCATTTTTTTCCAGCACAATAGTCCAATACCTAATAGTCCATGAATAAAACTTTTTATAGTGTGTGTTGCTCATACACTTGAACAATCATTGATTGCATCAGTCGAACAATTAATGTCATAGATCTATTGCAAGGGTTGATGGCGCATATAGGCATAGAAGTATGTACTAAACCTGACATGTCTATAATCATGAATAAATAAAAGAAAATGATCATAATGCAGTGAACACGTCATAATTGTGAAGGAAAGAATATTAATGTAAATAACACCATTATTGTATGATTGAAAAGGGACTAACCAAGCATCCAAATTATAATAGGTAAAACAAATAAACTGTACGATATAATAATCTACAAATGGTTCAATATATCCATATACATCACATTTTTTGCAACATCTACTGGAACACCTCTCTTATTACAAAGCAGTACTTTTAATCTAGAAGGAGATGAAACACATGACAATGTAACATAAAGTTAGTCATGGCTAAACGTAGGCCTTGGAAGGTATACGCCAACTCTATTCAATGTTTGCCCCTGACTTTTATTGATTGCCATTACAAACGTTAGTTTTAGAGGGAATTATCTTCTTCTAAGTTGTAGATCTGGAAGATTGGATGGGGCTAAATCAACTGGGCATTAGGATAGTTTCTCCAACTTTTGAGCCAAATATTACTTTGGCCTCAATCACTCTATCCCTATTTTACTGACAATCAATCGAGTAGCTTTGCATAATCCTATTAACTGATTCAAATTTCTTAATAATATAATAGGCACACCAACTTTAAGATCTAGACAATGATTTGGTACCCCAGACATCTTCAAGGAATGTAACAATTCAAAAGGTCCCATGTCACCGAAAGGACCACAATTGTTAGAGTTAGAAAGGGTATCACAACTCATATAGCTCTTAACATCTCCAGGGAGCATAGATGACATGATTGTATTTATTTCATCAATATCATCATTTGTTAGTGCAAGAATCCCTCGTTCACGAAGATATGACAAATCTTCTTATTTATTATAAAAATTAGGATAAATTGATGCGATTAAATTGTGCTGACCATCCTCGACATTTCGCATCAGAAATTCCTCCAGTATCTTAATCCGATTTGGCTCTCCATCAACTAACATGCAAATTTCTTGCACTTGATCTTCCTTAACTTGTAATACCCATCGAGCAAATTCCTCTACTTTTGGCATAGTCTCATTGGATTCATCTACTCGTTGCAGCCTCATGTTTATACGCAAGTGCATAATACTACGTTCATTCCAAAATGTTGCTCGGTGGAGCGTAGCCGCGGTAATAGATTCACAATTCCCATTTGTAATCACGAGAAGTATATATCTAAAATCCCCCCTAAGAAGGACCAATTTCCCTCCAAAAGCATTCTGATTATCATATATATCCTTGAGGTGATGATTAACTACTTCAAATGCTAAACAATTCATGATTGGTGCTTCATCTCAGACAATCCACATTGTTTTACGGATGAGATCCACACGTTCAAACCTCTTATCAAAGTAACAACCTGAGGTCTCATCATGTTGTAAGGATATTTTGAACACTGAGTAGGTTGTTTTGCCTCCTGGTAGCAATAAAGAAGCAATTCTCGGTAATGCTATAGTAAAGACAATATGCTTTTCTGATTTGAACTTAGAGACTATGGTATTTCATATATAAGTCTTCCATGTGTCACCACTACCATATATGAAAAACAACCTCCCTACACCTTTGTTATGAGTATCAAGTACTGATCTGAAAATAAGATACTGATTTGAGTTCAACCCTTTTACTAAGCATTAAAATCTTGATGTTTTCAAATTTGCATCATAATCCAGTTCATCTATAATAAGTCGATTTCTTGCACGAACTGCAGCCTGAATAGAAGGGAGCGGCATTGGAGGGAAATGTTGTAGCGATCTTCCATTTCTTTTCAAGATACATTCTATCTTAAGTAGTCTAAGATTCTGCAACTCGGTAGATGATAAATGCATTTCTAGGTTTCCTATTTACCATCTTGTAGTATAGAGAAGATCGCCTGTTAGATGGACCGAATTTGCATCCCACAACTTAACTGGGTCAGCAATCTAAGAGAACATCAACATAGAGCTAAAAAAATTTCACAGTTGAACACCTGAAGCCCAGGTTGATGCTTCATCCAAGGTAGCATGCCATTCATCATTATCATTGAGCAAACCCAATGGCATTCATGCTGACTTAAATGTATGGTATAAGATAGCGTGTATTGTACCAATATCTTCAAAGCAAGTTTCCCTACGGACCTTTGTAAGAAGCAATCTTAAATAATATCATTCTCCACAATTTGGATATGCAAACAGAAGTCGACCAATTGAATAAAATTTTTGATGCACCGTCTATATTTTAGAGGAATGATTCTATACCCATTGTGTGGGGAAGTTAAGATATGTGGCCTGTCGAGCCTCTAGGTACTCCTTATTTGCTTTAAACCACATCGTCAACATTGTTTTCTGCGCTTCTGGTTCATTTTCAATACTGAAGAGTCCTCTCTGTCATTAAATACAACTAATTATTCTCCAAGTAAGTGGTATTGAAGTTTTTGTACAATGTTGTAAGCTAAACTCAAAAATTCGCCAGCATGACTCAACTGTAGATACATAGTGGCAATCAAAATATTCTTGGATTTCATTCCTGTCTCTATCTTACCGAGTTTGCTTACTCTCATGATGTGTTGTAGTACCTTCAATGACAATAGCAACATGATCATGACCTTTATGTACATACTTATATAGGTATTTCACCATGCCACGGACAGCTATGCGCTTGACATTAATGTGAGCATTATATTTTATGCACAGATCTCTGTTGTTTGGGACAAGCCATTAATTATCAATTTCTCGACCACTTACAAGCACTTGTTGAGGAGCACATCACCTTCGATATTGACCAAAGCCATGCTCATCAAATGTTATTTGATTGCGAAATCTTTTTAGGTAACATTTTGAGCGTTTTCTGTCAACCAAGCATGATACACATGGCCCATGTATCATAAATCTTGCAACGGTACCTTATGCTAGAGGGTCCGTAGTCTGGTCAGGAATTTCAGCACTTATTAGCCTATCAACATCTTCTGGATAGGTAGGCTTATATTTCATTGCTTATCTTAATAGAATATGAGTATGGTGAAAGCCACGCTTATGGAATTCAATAACATATACTTCTGTAAAAGATACAGTGGGCATAATTAGTGCATTGAATATATTTTGAGGAAAAATAATGTGTACGACAATATCAGAAACTCACCTATAATGAATGTTTCAAAGATTTTTTTTCATCTTAAAATCATCAAGTAATTGTCAGAACTTAATTCTGAAAACTCGAGTTACTAGATCTGGTATGTCCTCTTATCATTGACCAGGCAATAGCGCATTAGTGATTTCAGGCCTATTTGAATTACATGTGAATGTGACAAAGAAATTAGGAGGCCCTATTGCATGAACAATTACAATTACATCCTGATAATGTTGCATCATATGACGTGGCCCTCCTGTGAAATAAGATGGTAGAATATATCTCCACCCTATTGATTCTACATTAACATCACCTGTGCTAATTGCATCTTGAATACCACTGTACAATTCTGTCTGCAAGGGACCTTGATGGTTTTGATACCATGTAAGCCTATATTGCTCAATGGCAGCCCATGCATCTATGTAGAATTGTTGGCCCAGCCGACTACAATTCTTATGAACTCCAGATTCACCTACTCGATCTTGGATGCGAAACGCATAAAAATCCCTCATTGCAACCGTTGATGTTGAGGTGCTGCAGTTAATCAATCTTGGTGTGTCTGGACTCCATCCATCAATGCCATACGGAAACAAAAGAGAATAGTGTAGGGGCATGTATGATGGATGAATCTCATCTATCCTTTACAACAGCATACAGATTAACTGAATCTAATATTTGTTGTAAGCCTTACACAATGTCATCTCTAGTGCCAAAACGACCAGATGCCCTAAGTGCACTCATTCAGTTTGACAGTTCATTGCTAGTATCATAGATGTACAACTGCACAAACTTTGGGGGTAATCTAGGTCGTGAGAGCAAGGATCCAATTTTATGGTGATTGTTGCGTTCATTCAGAAAACATACGGGCTTTTACCATCTTTGACATTGTTGTCAATCCTTTCCCTCATGGAAGTGAATGAGAATATGGAGTTATAGATTCTAATATTGTTAAGGAAATATTGGTTTGATAATAATGATTCAAGAAATTCAGGTGATGGTGGAAGTGAGGGCAAACTAACTGATCCACTTTGACAACACAAATTGAATCTTTGGTTTGTGGTACTACTGTTTCTAACCCTTTCTTCAATCCACATAATGGTTGTGCAATGTGGACATGTAGCCATTCGCAGCCTAAGGTCCCATCAGTTTGAGAAATGAGGGTCTTGGATGTGGATGTGTTCCTCCTGCAATGGGGTTAGCAGGATAAGTAAGTATGTAACTTATGCTTGGTTGAGTTATATAAACCTAAGAAAGTTTTAGGTGATTACCCGTTAGGGTGGATGGGATTGTTATATGTTCTGTGTGTAGAGGTTTTATATAAGGAGCCCTGTTGAATTGGAGATTTTTACCATGACCAGCTTGTTAAACTAATTTTGGGAATAAATTATGTATATTTAAAAGGAAGTACTAATTATACATTAAATATCATTGCATAAGCAAGCATATGATATTGTATAATACAGAGTCCACATTACTAATATTGTCGATGCTATGTGCTAAGATGGGATTTTGTTGCTCGGGTTGGGTTTCAAGATGCGTCGATTGCATTCATTGCAAACATATCAATGATGACCTGACTTGGCATGCGTCCCTTGTGAGCAAGCGACAACGGTGTGCCACCACATTATTTCATTGCATACGCTGACGCCTGAACAATAATTGTTGCCTAGTTCAATCTGGTATTTTTTTGTTGTAGTTGCCTTCGTGTTGTACTAAACGATGATGGTGGATCCATTCTTTCTATGGGAAATAATCGTCGTCTAGTAATTCAAATTATTGCTAAGGGAGTTAAGGAAGATAATATTATTGAGCAACGGTGTGCCTCCCTTGCGTTAATGCACAGGAATTTCAAAATGGAATCTTTTTTATTATTGAGCGTCAACAATAATAAAAGCAATAAGTAGTAATTCAAATTACAATGCTTTTATGCTTTTGTTGAATATTACTAAGGGAGTTAAGGAAGATAATATTATTCATTTTAAATTTTCCTTATGGGCCTTTTTGATTAATAAATCTCCTAATTTTTAGAGTTAAGACTATTTTTCCTGTATCTCCCACTTCAATTTGCTTTTCTATTCTGGGTTTTGGGATGCCATTAATCCAATTATATAGATGTTAGACTTCTGAATCCAATTTTAAGAAATAACTCCGATGATACCAACTTTGGGAATACTTATTTTCTTGAGTTTAGGGTAGTTTTGCATTGAATTTTTTAAGTAATTGGAATTTCAAGATGACTGTATGCAACTTGAGTTTCATATATTTGTGTTGTTTTAGGGGTAACATTATTTGAAATTGCCTTTAAAAATACAATCTCAAATGATCCTTGGACTAAAGAAAAAGTTGGGTTGTTGGGAGCTATTTCTTACAGTGGAATTAACGACATCTAATGCTTCCAAAGGAGAAACTGACGGTGTTCAATTTTTAAAGGCATACAGGTCGAGGTTATTATTAGGCTTCTTAATACTAAAATATTTGTCCTTAAGTTGACTAAACAGCTAGCAATGCCAAAAATCCTAAAATGGCTACATACAAACCACTTCACATTTATGCCCCAATTATTTTTTAATACCCTTTTAAAAAATATAGAATTTGAAGCGATATTGTCAGTTTATCACCTAACATTTTCTGTTTGTTTTGACTTAATTTTCAGCCCAAAAATCACTAACGATAATTCCAGAAGAATGGGCCTCATGATCGTTAACCCTATATACAATGGACACCTTGTACTGGCGTTGAGTTCTTGCCATGTTATTAAGGTTCTTTAAATTATGAAAATATTTTTCTTAGAACTTCACCGATAAATATGTTTTTAATTATGAGATTTACATATATTTATTGTATTCTAATGCTTTTAGCTAATCAATTTCTTTCTGCATGATAATTTAATTAACTTCATTAGAGTCATTTTATTCTTTTTACGCTTAGTATGACTTCATCAAATAATTTACTCCAGGCATATAATAAAATAACTTAGCCCCACCCTCCATCCCCTAAAAAATGGGAGGTAAGAATAAGAAAAATAATGAATGTCATTAAAAAATAATTAGCTAAATAACAAAACTAACCAACATCGTATACATACCGTCCATACATCTACACAGAAGAATACATTCTAAATAAAAATTCATTAGAATACAGATGGAATTAACTATTATTAAAAACACACAAACTAGGGGTGATTTTATATATTCCTTCATTCTCATGTTGTACCATCATATGCATGAAATAGAGAAATTCTTAATTAGCAAACTATGGTGATACTTGAATTTCTACATGTTCATGTCAAATTCTTTAATTTACTGGACAAAAATACTTACCATGCAATCATTTTTATTTTGATATAATATATAATAACAAAATTCAAGCATAAATAATTCACAATTTTATATTGATTGGCCAATAATTTGAATCAATATTTGTACATTTTTCTTTTATTAATGTTATTCTCAATCAGGTGTACATGTAGGAAACTCAAATAAATAAATTAACAAATTTTATATTAAAATATTGGAGTCCATCACCCATCATCTTTCTCTCTTCATAATCATCATCTTCTATTATCCGTAAATAGTACATCTTCTAATGAAAAGAAGCATAAAATACAACAATGCAATGAGATATCATGCCCAAGTGAATCTTTTGCCTTGAGTTTAGGATTGTTACTAACTCATTTCTTGTCTCCTGATCTGTAACGCCCCCAAAATGCTAGTGATATGATTTACAGAAAACTGCAGCAGAAAACTTGATAATAGAAGGCGCTACTGCCGTCCTGATAAGGACAAGGCTCACTGAAACCATTTAATCTTACAACTCTTACTCACAATCACAAAATCTATTAAACTAAAACACTTCAAGACCAAAATCTTTAATAGTTCAACTATACCATGTACTAACTCATATTCCATACCACATAAGTAACTTGACCCAAAGGTTGGTTCCAATATTCATGCTATGCTGAATCCACTGTGAGCATCTGACGAGTTCCAAAAGGGCTTGCTAAATGAAGAAACATTTGATACTTCATCACCTAAAATAGAAAACATGAAAACAATTCGAAAATATGAGCAAAAACTCAGTACATACATTCCTGTATTGTAAAATGAGTATAAAAACACTGTTGATGGGTACCCGTCTTTGCAATTCATTTAGTTGGCAATAACAATGAAAATGAAAGTAATATAAATCTGAATTGCTCATTATTATCTGGATGTGAACACCTTGCATTGATATGATCTATATATAGGTGTACACCTGCCAATCCGATCAAGAGTTGGCCTAAAGCCACGCGGGTAAATGATGGGCTGATGCCCTATGGATGATAACTGACGGGGTCACAAGCTAAATGGCAAATCACTGTACAAACTGATTCATTGATAAACTCATTAAGAGTTGTAACTTGATAAACATGATCGGCTTCCTGAAGATACAAGTAATGGACATACCTTGAGCCTTTAAAAAATGTCATCTGACTTGATACAAGTCAGCTGTTTCATAAATGTCATCTGACTTGATAAATATGTTCTGACTTAATAACACTTATGCATAATGGGGAACGATAATTAGGCTTCAACTCTGTTTCATAAATGTCATTGTAAGTATGTGTAGTCAGTAAATAATCTTTACTCACATAATTGAGTAAATAAAAGTATGTGTAGCAGAAATTGAGTAACTATATAGTATATATAACTTCGGTATTTCAATATAACTTCAAAACTAAATTGACGAAAGTAATTAAATGTGATATGTAAATGAAAGTAAAATAGTCCATAATGAGATTAATGAGATTACAAAGGAAAATGCCTTGATAGTGATAATTGAAAGAGTGGTTATAGCCTTTTCTGAAATAGATTACTGATACAGGTTTAAGGCTTGCTGAAGGCTTGCTGATGTATAACTTAGTTCAAGATAACAGCAAGTACACTAAATTGACTTGATAAATGCATTTGATATATGCTGAAGTGAGTAAGTAATAAAGCTTTGAGGTGAAGAGAGATATATCTTGGTTCAAAATAGCATAAACTGCAATAACTTGGTCTGATAAATATGGTTTCTGAGTCACAACTCTCCCCACTTCTCATATTTCATTCATAAATCCATTAGATAAAGAATTCCACCCCAAAATGAGTCATTGAACTCCATAAAATCTATTAAGCTCACTAAGCTTGGTATTTTCTTTGTAAAATCCATAAATGATTCACAGCTCATAAACAAACTCCCAATTTGTATATTTGTCTTCTTATTTCTCATTAATCAGGCTAAAAGCTCCATGAAAGTCCTTGAATATTCGTGTCCCCCTAAATGACCATGCTTGGCCTAAAATACACAAAATGAGTGCATGATCAATCTCAGTCAATCACCAAAATGATCAAAATGAGTGCCTGATCGAAATGAGTGCATGCTCTTTGCACATTTATTCCAATGTTTCTAAAAATCACCAAATTCTAATTACTCAACCAAAATTCATGAAATCTTACAGGAAATTCAAAAATAATATGAACAATCTACAGTACAATTTTTAGAATTTTTCTTCAAGTATACACTGCACAGAAATTGTAATAACAACCTGATTTACACATAAGCAGGTTAGTTCACTTCAAAAATTCATAACTTTCATTCTAGACATCAAATGGAGACCTAAAACCCCAATATGAAAAGATTAAGAACTCCCTAAAACTTTTTATTGAGGACACAAAGCATGATTCCCACAATAGGGTTCCCAAATTGGGGTTAAAATACAAGTGTGTCAGTTTTTGGTTCATCCTGCACAGCTTTGGTAAAATGACCACAACCTTTTGCACAGACCTCAGATTGAGACGATTCAAGAGGCATTTTAAAGCTAACACACCGAAATATATACCCACCAAAAATCATAATTTTTGGTTGGACCATTCATTACCAGTTTAATCCCAAAGTCAGCCCTAATTTCCTGAAATCCTAGCCCTTCACTGATTTAACTTTCTCTTCTTCTTTCACATAAAACTCACTTGAAATCATTTCAAAACACCACAATCAGATATAAAAAGATCATTTAAGGCCTCATTCACATATCCAAACTCTAAACAACTTCATTAATGCATAATTACATAATTCGTATTCAAAATAGTGCGGTTTTTTTCAAAATTCCATAACTCCCTTATTACACGTCCAAAATTCATGAAATTTTGCTAGAAAATCCCAAATAATATATAGACTCTACAGTAAAAATGTTAGAATTTTTTGACAATCCCATAATTCCTAGAATTTTCGACAGTGGCAATTCAACAAATACAAAATCATGAAATCATGCTCTTGATCAAATACCCATAACTCCAAACATCTCCAAACTCAATAAAAATTTCACAATAACTATCAATTTGATCATCCAAATGTAGCCCATAAATAAAACAACCATAAAACTCAAGATAAAACAAATTAGGGTTTTGGGATATACCTCACTTTAGGCTTGAATTAGAGGGAGGAGGGGTTGTTTTGAATGATTTTGATGGTTGGCCAAGATAGCTAGCAGTAAGGGGGAGTTGGGGCAGTCGGGACATGGCCGAAAAAGTGGCCGGAAACCACCAGAACTGGCAGCACAAGAGGCAGCAGCTGCGGCATGCCCCTGTTTTGTGCCTATGCATGAGGTAGAGAGAGAAAGAAGAGGGTTGGGTTTTTGTTATTTTTGTTTGCTGAATTTTGTGTGAAAAAATTGTCAATTTATAGCCACATATGGCTGTAAATTTTCAACCCAAAAAGTAGCTTTTTGCTAATTAAAATTAGGTGGAAACATGAGCAATTAGTGAAATAACAAAGTTAGCAAGGTTTTGGGCTTTTGTTTTGGGCCCAACAAGCTAAGTTCGTGCTTGAAATATTATTCGAAATGTTGGAAAAATTTTATATCACTCGGGATTAAAGTTTACCGAATGTAAGAAAATAATTATTCACTAATTTATACTCACTGAGGCCTAATATCGATTCACCCGATATTTAATCAATTAACGAAACTCGAATTAACAATCAATGAAACTTGAGTTGCAAAGTGGTACCCAAAATGAAATATCTCCCAAACGAGATGATTAAATATGATAAATGAAGGTGAAAAATTTAAATAACATAATGGAATTCGTTAAATAAATAAATTGGGTGTAACTGAATTTAATAAACATGATTTGGTTAAACAAATAACCATGAGTGATTAGGTCAATAAACATGATAAAGTAAATAAATAAACATGATTAATGAAATAAATAAAGATGATTTAAATAAATAAATATGGGTTAGGATCGGGTTATTACATGATCCACGGCCATATAGAAAGAGAAAAAGAAATGATTCTGCGTTTATGGGAAGAAAGATCAAGATCACATAGATCATCACATATGAGACTGACACATGAAAGGATACTTGCTTCTATAAGCCTTCGTCCATAGAAATAATTATTAGTAGAGATCAATTCTCAGTTTGAACGAAACATTTGATATGAGTTTCAGTGATTATAAAGAACATTAATTAAGAAACTAATTGAATTGTGTGGCTTAAATTTGAATAAGAAGATGGGAATTTTGAATGGGATTAATTTAAAAATTGAAAAGTGCAAAATTAGAGAGAATGAATTCTAAGGGGGTCAATTATGTGGGATTTAACATGGTGTTTTCTTACGTTTGGAAAAATATTTTAATTATATAATAGATTCTATTTTCCTAATTGAAGTAAATATATTCAAATTTTAAAAATATGTAAAAAAAGATGGAGCAAATATGAAGCCTCTTTTTGGGAGAGATTTAACGTGGTGACTTTGTTCATTTGGAATATATTGTAATTACAATATATATTTAATTTTTTTAAAATTTAGTCAACACATATTGATGAAACTTGTCACAAATGATAAACTTGTCACAAATTAATGATTGGATATCAATGTTTATAAAGAAATAATATTTAATATAATTGTAAGGTGCGAAGATTTTGCTTTCCATTCATCATTTCATATAAAATCTTGACAATTTTCACTATAAGTTAAGTTTAAAATTTAAAAATAAGCTAGAAGGAGGGAATGAATGCAGACGCATCACGCCGACATAGAAGTCTTATTAGAACGTAACATAAGCAAAGGACTACATCTAAATTATAATATAAATTTATTTATTTTCCAAAGTTCAATTTACTAATTTGTTACTTGTCCATGTTCTTGCACTTAGAAAATTTATGTTAAATATCTTTATTTTTAATTTATATTATGGATTCTATTTTCATTGTCAAACCTGATATTATTGAAGTATATATATTTAAAATTTAAAAATATGTAAAAAAGAGGGAGCAAATATGGAGCCTCTTTTGGGTGAGATTTAATGCGGTGCATTTATTCATTAGGAATATGTTGTAATTATAATATAGATTTAATTTTTTCCTTAATTTAGTCAATACATATTGATGAAACATGTCATAAATGATAAACTTGTCATAAATTAATGATTGAGTATCAATTTTTACAGAGAAATAATATTTGATATAATTGCAAGGTATGAAGATTTTGCTCTCCATTCATCATTTCATGCGAAGTCTTGAGAATTTCACTATAAATTAATGTTTAAAATTTAATAAGCTAAAATTTGGGAATCAATGTAGGCACATCACATGGACATAGGAGTTTTATACGCCACATAAGCAAAGCACTACATCTAAATTATAATATAGATTTATTTACTTTCCAAAGTTCAATTTATTGATCTGTCACTCATCCATGTTCGGTCATTTAGATAATTTGTGTTAAATTTCTTTATTTTTAATTTATATTTAGTTATAATATAGATTTATTCACTTTCAAAAGTTCAATTTATTGATTTGGTACTCATCCATGTTCTTGTGCTTAGATAATTTATGTTAAATTTTTTTATTTTTAATTTATATTCAAATTTTTTTTATGAACAGATGTCTAAATAGGTAAAATTAACGTAAACATGCATTTGGTTAAAAAGTAATGTGCATAATGAAGTACACATCTGAAATAAAAACAGAGCAATGAATAAATAAAATAAACAAATTTTTTATGCAAAATAATCCAGGTATCGTACTTAGCAATTGTAAGAAAAGTACAAATCTGAATCAAAGGGGTGGTATCCTATGGGCAAAGAAAAAACTATGCTTCCCAAAGATTTAATTTGTTCCAAAAATTATTTGCTTCTAAGATTTCTTTACTTCCAAATAAAGTCAAGCCTTCATTCAACAAAACATAAAAAAGAAAAGGTCAAGGCATTCATCTTTAGCACATGTTATTTTATAATAATGATTCAAAACATTTAAAAAAATCCATACCCAGATGTAGCCCCCTTCTATTGTTTTATGAGTTCTATTTTGGCAATTAGGCCACACTACATATCCTATATTTCACTTCAATTAACTAACAATGAAAGCTTTGACTATTTCAGTAGTTCTCGGATAATAGTTGGTTGGCGCAACATGAAATTAGAGACATGCATGACATAAACTTGCTAATACTGTTTAAAAAAACAAATACATTAGTCGCATCTCAATTTAAATACTTTAATTAACATTTAAATGCAATTGACCTTAACATAGAAGGACAATAAATTGACAGCATATGAGAATGAGTATGAAATAATAAAAATGTATACAATAGCCATAATAGAGTAATAAAAGATACTATTAAAATTTTAAAATTAGAAATTGTCACACAAATAATTCGTTAAATCTAAGTAGCACTGAATTTAAAATTTATGCATTTTAGGACTAAAGCAAATTAAAACACATATAAATAAACTCTAGTTAATACACACACACACACACACACACACACACACACACACACATATATATATATATGTATGTATATATGTATATATATATGTACACACGCACACACACAGAGACACACACATATATATTTATTGTATTATGATAGAAAGACTAAAACAAATGTATGCATATTAGAAACTATCACACACATAATTCATTAAATCGAAGTGGCACTGAATTTAAAAATTTATGCATATTAAGACTAAAAGGATCTCTTGTGCGCAGTATCAAAATGAAAATAACTTGCAACTGTTTCTTTGAATCAAAATCAGTAGTTCCTAACAGCTTAAAAAATGAAGGAGTGCTAGTCGTCTCCCTTCAGTTGTCTGTCTTAAAAAGGATCTTTAGAATCTTCATGACTTCAGTAATGTCTTAAACACCCTCACATTCTCTCTCTTTATTTTAATCCTCTATTTCTCTCTCTCTTCCGCCGTCTTCCCCTCTCTTTATCTCAATCCTCAATTTCTCTCCCTTCCACCGTCTCCCTCTATCTTTATTTCAATCCACACTTTCTCTCTCTTCAGCAATCGACCTCTCTTTCTATTTCAATCCTCACGTTCTCCCTCTTCCGCCATCGTCCTTTGGCTTTCATCATCTTTTAGATGGTGGAATTCATTTTGAGCGTTAAACTGTTTATGCCAAAAGCTATGATTTGTTATAGTTCAATTTGTCCTCTGTTTGCACTAATTCTTCTTAACGGATCTTACCTCTTTTAGGGATTTACAGTCTCTTACCATCTGGGTGGGACTCTAATCCTTGATTTTGTGGGTAGATCTGTAGAGCAAGGTTGATGGTGATAGTAAATCTAGGGTTTTGGAAGGGAGGTGTTGAGGTCAACGGTTCTACTAAGTTCAAGCCCTTCATGAGAAGGCTTCCTGAGTTGAAATTTTAGTAATTGGTTTGATTTTCTATCCCCTCTTATGTTTACATGAATCGGTTTTGCTGTAAACATCCCGTGCCCTTTAGTTTTGCTTTAATTACAAGAGGTGGGTTGAGCTCAGATTTGTGATTTGGGACTTTTTTTGAAATTTTAAGAGGATTTGGGGGTTGCTAGTGTTTCCAGATCATGTTTAAAGTTGTCTTTAGATGGTGAAATGCAAGTCCTTTTAACGAGCATTGTGGTTTTATCAACTGAGCAGATCGGGAAGATGTGATATAGTTATAAGTTTGCGAGTTTTATATAATATTGCTACAAATTATGGCCGATTTTGCTTGTTTTGATATTTGAATGTTGTTATTTGTGGTAGTTAGATCGATCTGCCTTAGGATTCCTTATTGGCAAACTGAATTTTGAGTTTGCAGTAATGAACGGAAGATAGTAGAAGGCAGAGGGTAAGAAGCTGGAGTGACAAGCAGAGTAACTAACTCAGGGAACACATATGTTCACTCATAGCAATGAAAGGAGACAAATAAATCTCTATGCATATTGGTTAGTGAAAGACAGAAGGTAAGTAGGTGGTACCTCAAAATAAGTGATGGAAATTTGTGATTAACATATTGAGCTTTAGATCTGCAACAAGTAGAATAACTACTTTCGAATACACATGAATTTTGCAATTCATAAACCATGATGGATTAAAATTAATACCTTCATATTTGTTTGGAAATGACCTCGAAGGATAGAAGTCGTCGGGGCCATCTGAACTAAGAATAAAGGCAGTCGAGAAGTATCAGTTGCTGGACTGTAAAAGTATGGCTCTAACAGTTCACGAATGGGGGATTTACGCCTAGTATTCAGGGATGTGGGTGAGATTAGAAAGTTATGTAAATTTTTTTGTTGTTTGAAAAATATGAGGTGATTTAAACTCTGTTGTTTTTTTAGAAATATAAGGTGGTTGAGTCCCAATGAAAGAAGTGAGCTACATTTTAGAGGAATAGAGTTATTGCAAATTTTTTTGCCCCTGTAGTTGAAGATGTAGTAGTTTTAGTTTGATAACAACTATCAAATGAGGTTAGTTAAGCCTAATAGAGACGTGTGTAATGGAAAGCATATCAAGCATTTTAAATTTTAAAATTGTTAGTGGTGTATATTTTTGGCAGGATTGCACCAAATTTGAGGATTGTCTATTTCCTCAACAGTGAACATCTTACCCGTTTTTACACTTATAGTTTAAAGATTTGGAATATATTGTAATTACAATACAGATTTAATTTTTTCTTTAATTTAGTCAAAATATGTTGATGAAACTTGTCATAAATGATAAACTTGTCATAAATTAATGATTGAGTATCAATTTTTATAAAGAAATAATATTTGATATAATTGTAAAGTGTGAAGATTTTGCTTTCCATTCGTCAGTTCATATAAAATCTTGAGAATTTTCGATATAAATTAATTTTTAAAATCTAAACATAAGCTAAACGAAGGGAATGAATGTAGCCACATAAGCAAAGGACTGCATCTAAATTATAATATAGATTTGTTTGCTTTCCAAAGTTCAATTTATTGATTTATTACTCATCCATGTTCTTGCACTTAGTTAATTTATGTTAAATTTGTTTATTTTTAACTTATATTCAGTTATAATATAGATTTATTTACTTCTAAAGTTCAATTTATTGATTTGATACTCGTCCATGTTCTTGCACTTAGATAATTTATTTTAAATTACTTTATTTTTAATTTATATTCAGAATTTTTTTTACGAATGGACATCTAAATAGGTAAAGTTGATGTAAACATGCATTACGTTAAAGTGCATAATGAAGTACTCATTTGAAATAAAAACAGAGCAAGGATTAAATGAAAGAGATACATTTTTTATGCAAAATAATCTAGGTATCATATTTAACATTTGTAAGAACAGTACAAATCAAAATCAAAGGGGTGGCTTCCTATGGGCAAAGAAAAAACTATGTTTCCTAAAGATTCAATTTGTTCCAAAAATTATTTACGTCAATGATATCTTTGCTTCCAAATAAAGTCAAGCCTTCATTCAAAAAAAAGGGGTCAAGTCATTCATCTGTAGCACATGTTATTCCCAGGCCTTGTTAGTTAATGGACCCCAACTAAAGAAAAAAAATGATATCCAATAACAACTTAATTTATAATAATGATTCAAAACATTTTTAAAAAAAAAAATACCCAAACTTAGCCCCCTTCTATTGTTCAATCGGTTCCATTGTGGCAATTAGGCCATACTACGTACCCTATATTTCACTTCAATTAACTAACAACGAAAGCTATAACTATTTTAATATATCTCGAACGATAGTCGGTTGGCGCAATATGAAATTAGAGACATGCATGCCATAAACTCACTAATACCGTTAAAAAACAAACACATTAGTCATATCTTAATTTAAATACTTTAATTAATATTTAAATGCAATGAATTTTAACATGGAAGGACAATAAATTTAGAGCATATGAGAAAAAGCATGAAATCATAAAAATGTACACAGTAGGAAATATAGAGTAATAAAAGACACCATTAAAATTTCAAAACTAGAAACTATCACGCACATAATTCATTAAATCGACGTGGCACTGAATTTAAAACATATGCATATATATATATATATATATATATATATATATATGTATA